>JBCFYV010006655.1:0-11066 GCA_039000515.1 Timema cristinae
CCCCCCAAAATGGGCGACGTTGGGTTTTTTACCCCCGGGTCCACCCTCGGGCCTTTCATCCCAACCTGAAAATGGATCCCAGGAGTCTGAAATGAAAAAAAAAACTTTTAATTACAAACTTTAAAGGGAAAAACCATCCCCAGTTCTTTAAAAAGTCCTTATACCCGGGACCAAAATTGTTTCAGGGAAAACCAAGTTGTTATCCCCAGGCAAAATTCCGTCCTCCGGGTAAAAACCCCCAAAAGGGTCCGGACAAATTCGAGGCGCTGACATTTTTAAATGATATCCAGACATCAGGGGTGCATTTTTCGGGATTTTTCAATCAAAGGAGGATGCACACTAAAGCCCCAATAAGAAAAAATATTCACCAACAAAAATATACAAAATTTAACCAGATAATTAATAAATAAAAAAACAAACCCACTTTAAAACATACCTAAATTTCACCCCAATCTGTCAATGCGTCAAAACTCTTTTTAGTTTTTTCAGCGAAAATTAAAAATAAATTGGGGTGATTCTGAATGTAATGATTTAAAAAGTTTTTTTAAATATGGGTTTCCCAATAAAAATGGGGCTTTATGAAAAAGGGGGCAGCTTTTTATTGATCAATAATTTTGGTTTTTCCTCATTGGTAAAATTGCCCAAATTCATGTAAAAAAAACAGGGGATTTACCGTTAGGGCCAAAAATCAGGGTTCCCACGCAAAAGGGTGAATGTGGACGTGTTACCCATCTGGGGGTTTTATGGGGCCCCAATAGCGACCCAAATATTTAAAATAAACCCCCCTGAGGTCGTATTTATTTCTCCAACCAAGAAAATGTGGGAAAAACACAATCTGGGTTCTGTGTTTATGGGGGGAGGTAGGGGGTTAAAAATCTTTATTTGGGGGTTTGATAAGTCACAAAAAGCAAATTACTTTTATAAATAAAAAATAATGCTTGTAAAAATTTTCACATTTAAAACCCCAAGAATATCCCTTGTACAAAATTTCGCCAAAGTCTCAACCTACCAAAAAATTAAAAATGTCTAACTCCCCCCATTGACCTTTTAGACGCTTCAAACCCCCTACCGGGACTGTTCTAAAAATACATTAGAGACGGATTGAACTGGCCTGGATTCCCCACACCCGTGACAGGGTAAAAATACCCAAAATGTTTTTAAATTTGTAACTTCTTTTGAATAAGAATTTTTTAAAAACTAGTATTTAAACTAGATAAAAATTTTGGTTTTAAATAAATTAAAACAACAATCTTGATAAAATAAAAAAAATTTTTTTTACTAAAGGCTTTATTTGCATGGTTTTCAATTAAGGCATTTGCCTTATAAAACTCTGCCTTAAAAATATGAGTGAATTTAAATTTCCCTGAGCACGGGACGATTAAATGAATAGGTTAGGGGATTAACAATTTGCGTACTAATCCAAAATAATTTTGGGTTCGAAAATTTCCGTGTCCAGGTATCATTTTTCAATTTTTTAAATAAAAGATATTTAAGATTTGGGGTAGTCCCCCTCTAAAAGATAACTTTAAATTTTTTTGGCTAAATTTTATTCTTAAAAATGCCTATAAAGTTTTAATTTACATCTTTTTAGGGAAAATTTTCACTAAAAAAATTTTCATATTTTAACCCAGCGGGAAATGATGGGGAAATTCCTGTCAAAAGGGTTAAAAAACCACTAATTTTATTTTTTCTTTCTTTTTTAAAACCAAAAATTTTAATTTCAACTTATTTTGGAAAAAATATAAACAAAATTCGGGGTACATTTACAATAAAAACGGTGAACGCTGAAACACAACAAGATGAAAAAAATAGGTTTTTTTGTGAAATATCGGCCCCCGAAGGGGCCTTTTTAAAAACCCCAAAATGGGCCAAAAACCTTCAAATGTCATTTCCCCCGTGTGTCAAGAAACTTTCCCGTTAAAACCATTAAGTCAAGGAGTGGGGGGGGTTTTAATTTCTCTTTAAATAGGAACATTACTATCCCCCCTTTCATATTATACTAAATAAAAAAAAAGTTTTATTTGGGTTAAAGACTCTCATAACAGTTCCCAAAGGGGAAACCCCCCGGTCGAAATTTCGACATCAAAAGTTTCCCAGCCCCGAAGGATTTGAAACACGAGGATGTTTTGGGGAAGTGATTTTGGGGAAAAGTTTTAAAGGGGTTTTGCTGCAACGAGCCCTTGCCGGGTGTTCCCCCACTCTACGCTAAAAAGGCTAAACATGAGTTTTCGGGGCTTCACGTTCCCCCTCCCTCAAATAACGATCCCAAAATTTTTAAAGGGGGTTCGTGGGAGGCGTGCCTGACGCAGTTGGTACTGTACCCCTCCCCCCACCAATAAAAAAACTCTTTACACCAAGAAATAAATAAAAAATTTCCCACAAATAAATTTCAATGCCAATCCCCAAGCCTTTCCAACACATAAGAACCCCCATGGGGAAACATAAGAAAAACAATGGGCACACATAAAAAACCCAAATGCATTTCACAATAAAAACTAACCCGGGGCAGGAACCAACAAGCTTGGATAAAAAAAAAAACACATAAAGGGAAATAAAAAAGTACAAATTTTTTGGGGAAAGGGGGCAGGGTTCAAAGGGAAGGGGGGGGAAAATTTCTTACCAAGGGGCAAACAGCCAAAACAGAAAAGCTAGGGGGATTTATATCTTCCCCAAACACAAACCGTTTTTGGTGGGCCATTCGTTAAAAATTTGTCAAAGGTTTGGGTGCCTGCAAAACCCTTTAAATGAATGAAATCATGCTTTAGCGGGAAGCGGTAGTGCCAGGGGGAGACCCCGGGGAAAAACACAGGGGCGTTAAATTTTTTTTGTTGAAAAATAGATAGAAAACTGTTGGTTTTTGGGATCCCTAAAAAAATTTTGACGCAGTTTTAAGGGGGGTGTAAACGAGCCTTCATACAGGACTACCACCATGTCTGAAAATTTTAATGAAACAGAATTTTTTTAAAAGGGAAGTCACTAGGGAAAAGGGTTGGGTGTCCATTTCAGAAGAGAATGTGCAATAATCCGAGATTCCTGTTCTGTAACACACAAAAAAAAAGTCACAAGTTTTTACAAAGTTTTAACAATTGGTAATCCCTAAATCTATTTTTTTTAAAAAAGGGGGATAGTAAAAGGCTTTGATTTGTTTACAAGGCAACACCTTAAGCATCAAATTTAAACCCTAATGACACTTTTAAAAAAGTTTAAAGTTTGGGAGTTTTCTGCAAAAAAAATATTTAGGAAAATAAAGAATTTTCCAAAAAAAGTTATTTTTTCTGATGAGGCGCATTTCACGAGGTGCCACTTTTAACCGTCATAAATTTTATTATTTAGGGGTCAAAAACCACCAATCTGAATTTATTGAAACATCAATGCGGCCCTTTAAAAACAATAAAAGTTTGGTGTTTTTTGATATACGACCGAGTTGTCGGGCCGTTTTTTTTGACTTAAGATAACAATTAATGGTGATATTTAACCGTGACATGGTTGGAAAAATTTGTTTTTTCCCCATTGGATGGGCATTGAGGAAGAGAAAGAAAATTTTTTTTTTTTACAAAAAGGCGTTCCCGCCCCCAAAACCCGCCCCTCGTTTTTTTGGGAGCCTTAGACAACCAAAATTTTCCCCAATATTTGGATTAAAAAGGGAAGGCCACCACGAAGCACAACCTTGCGCCCTCTACCCCTTTTTTATTTGGGAGCAAAATCAAGAACATAAATAACCCCTGAAAAAAATACGTGACATCAAACCCTCCCACGGGGGAGAGGATTGATTGTCGCCCCGGCGATAGCAGCCATTCCACCCGACATGTTGGCGGGAACGGTTTTGGGGGGAAAGGTTTTTATTATCATCTGGAATTTTTGTGGGGCCCCCAATTGGGTCACACATCGAAGGGGTGAGAGTAAAGGGCACAATAAATTTTTTATTATTTGGGCTTTAATGCTAATTTGTAACAATACAAACTTCGATTGTACAATTAAAAAACCCCACCCAAACCCTTTAATTTTTTTAACTAAAATCACTTAAACCAAAAAAAACCCGCTCCAAAAATAATACCCCCCAACTTTTCCAACAATAGTAAAACCTTCACTATTGTAGCCCAATGTATCCCCAAAAAATCAAACTTCAAATCAGAAATTCCTAAAAATTCAATACAACTGTCTCCCTTAATAAACGGTTCTTCACGCCCCTTCGGATCCCAAGGGGCCTCATTAGATTTTTCCCAAGTCCAAAAAAAACAATGGGAAAGCGGGGGGGACTACGACTAGAAAACCCTCCGTTTTAAAGATGATAAAACCCGGCTCGAGAAAATTATTAACACTTGGCTATTTTTTTCCGAAGAGCCCAGGCATGAAATCAACACGCCTGTACTACCCCCGGAAGGGGGGAAAAAAGGCCACCCTTTAAACCCGCCCTCGGGGTGTTTTCAACAACAGTCGGAGGATCGTTTAAAAAACCATTTCGACGAAAAGACATCCAAACAGCCCACCCCGGAAAATGTTGTAATTACGGCATAAGACGTAATGCCGTGTTTTTTGCGTGGCTGGCTGGCTTGTGTGAACCAAACCCCCCCCCCTTTTTTTTTTTTTTTCTAGACCTTAAATTATAAAGGAGAAAGTAAAAAAATATTGATATAGCCCTTAAAGGGAATAGAAACTTCAACGAAGGAGTAGTTCGGTTAAAAGGGACTATGTTGGGGGGCCTGGGGGAAAACCCCAGGGAAAAGATTAAAGTTTTTTATATAAATTTATTTTATTAAAATTAAAATATTTATTTGAAGTCATTGGGAAAAGGGGGCTTAAAGAAAATAATAGGGTTTTAAAAATTTGAAATCGAAAAGCCATGGGGGAAAAACCCCGTCTGGCGTTTTTTAAATTTTTTTGTATTGCTAAACTTTGTTTTGGGGGTCATGGAGGATTGACCCCTTTTAAAGTTAATTGTTTTAAACTGGAGTCAACACGAAAAGGGTATTTCATTTGATGTTTTAAAGTTAGGCCCTCTTTGGGAGATATATCCCGTTTTGTTTTATAGTTGAAATAGTTTATAAATCAAGCGGAGTTAAAGGGGGAGTTAATATAAAATTTATATTTTCATACTACTGTTTTAGAGTTTTAAAAGGCATAGGAAAATAAAATGGGAAAAAGTAAAATGTCTTTGTTAGTTAAATTTTTTTTTAATGTTTGTTAAAACCCTTCCCATTTTTTTAAAAGTAAAGTAAACTAAATTTTTTTGTTTCGCAAAATTTTGAGTTTGTTTCTCTGAGTCATGGATTATATCCATGTTTTATACTGGTAAAAAAATGTAAACTTTGAAATGGAAGAATTAGAAAAGGGCGAGATAAACCTACTGTATTTTTTATACAGTAGAAGCCTATTTCTTTTTTTTATTGAATATTAATTGGTTTAAAATTTTTGTTTTTTTACCCGTTGGGGGACAACTATATTTGAAAAAACCCTAAAAATCAGTTTTTTGGTAATGTAAAAAAGAAAATGTGTTTTTGGGTTTGGGAAGTCAAAACCCGACACCTGAAAGAAAGGTACATTATTTTGATGCAATTTTTTTTTACAAATATTTTTTTAATTTAGAAAGTTTTTTTTTTTTGAATTAAGGCCATATTTCCTTTGGGCTAAATTTTTTGCTTTTAAAAAATTAAAATACACTTTAAATTTAAAAAATATGCTATTCCCATTTTGTTGTCCCCTTTAAAAATATGTACGTTACGGGCCTCCCTAATCCCTGTTTGTTTTTTGGGGGCCCTTTCCCATAGGAATAAAACGAAGGGTTGACCACTAAAATATTATTAAAAATTTTAAATGATATTTTTGTATTTTTCATTTGTTTAAAAAATTTTTTTTTGAAATTCCCCCAAAACAAATTTTTTAAATTTTCCCTGTATTATCCACCGTTTATATAGGAGGGTTCCAAAAAGCAACCCATTTTGGGGACAAAAAACTACCTTTAGACCACCTCTGTTTGTAAAATCCCATTGGGTCTGTTTTGTTGTTCTCCATACATTGCTATATTTAATGTTCCTTGGTTTTTTAAAAATGGACATTTACACTTCTGTTTTATTTCTGTTTTTTTCTTTATATTGTAAATTCCCTTTTTGTTAATACTACCCCTTAGATCCAGGGCAGTTTGAAGAATAAACTTCACTATCTACAAAAACCGCAATATCATTTTCAAATCGTAACATTTGTAAATTCCCTTTTCCCTCCCCATCTTTAACTCCCTTCACACATTTTTTCTTTCATTCATACATTGCTATTTATAATATAAAAAGTTTAATAATGCACGGGGATAGATTGTATTTCCTTTGTATATTTTTCTTTTGTGGGGTTTGATTTTTTTTTTTCAAGAAAAATATTACTACATATCCCATCTCTGTAGCTAAAATTTAAACCAAAAGAGCGGTGAAGGAGGAACATTTTATTTAAATTTGTCCCAAACCCGAATTTTGAGCAAGTCAAATGGGGCACTTTTTATTCCCAAATTAAATAAGGTGTATTTAAAAATAAAAACTTGTTTAATATTTTTAAAAATGTAAAAAAACCCCCTAAAATAAAATTGTAAAATATTTTATAAATTTTAAAATTTTTAAAAAAGATAAATTTTTTAAAAATTTTCAAAGTAAGTTTTTTTAAGACAAAATAAATTTCATTGAATTACGGAAAATACATCCCTTTTGGGTCAAATTTTTTATTTTTTTTTTAAAGGGCTATAATGGTGTTTTTTCTTTGAATTCCTCAAAAGGGTTTTCCCCGTTACGTATTTTTAAATTTAACTTATTTTGAAAACGTGGCTTTTGGTTTTACATTTAAAAACCCGGGCTTACCAACTCCCGGTGATCACGTGGGTCTAAGCCTACCCTTTGTTTTGGAAAAAACACTCCCGATAAAAAAGGGAGATCGTAAATTTAAAAACTCGGCCCGGGTAAAAACTGAAATTTTTTTTTAAAAAAATTGTTTTCCACTTTTCCTTACACCAAATGTGGTTCCCCTTCCAAATTAAAATTAAAAAACCCTTTTATTTTTCCCAAAAAAATAATTAAAAATGAATTACATAAGTGAAATTAAACAGAGTGGGTGGTAAAGGGGGTGGCGCAAAAAAATAAAAAAATAATACAATCTGTTGTAACAAAATTTTCTCCAGTGATTTGGTCCCCAATCCTTCTGCCTTTGAGGTTTTTTTTTTTTTAAAAAGCCCCCCTTAAAAATTTTTTCTCCAAAGTTTTTAAAAAGGTTTTTTAAAAAATTCCCTTTAAATTTAGATATTTAAAAAGGGTTTCAAAGGAACTAGCAGGATAATTAACGAAATTAAAAAAAATTTAAAAATTTAATAATAAAATTTTTTCAAATCTAGATTTAAAAAAACGGGGGTTTTTTATTTTAAACCGGTAAGACAATTAAAACCGGGTTTTAAAAACATCGAAAAAAATTTAAAACCCATCGGGGAATCAGTTTAAAAAAAATTGAAAATAAGTTTAAAAAATCAGGAAACAGTTTAAACACCGGGAAACCCAAATTTTAAACATCTGGAACCAGTTTAAAATCTGGAACCAGTTTAAACATCTGAAATAAGTTTTTAAACCCAACAAAACAGTTTAAAACCCGGGAACCATTTTTAAACATCGGGAAACCCCAGTTTAAAAAATCTAAAATTAAGTTTAAAAAAATCGGGAAAACCCGTTTAAAAACCTGGAATAAATTTAAAATTTTTCTGGAAACATTTTAAAAAAAACTGGAATCATTTTTAAACAGGGGGAAAAACCTTTTTTTAAACATCTTAACCCATTTAAAACTTTGGAAACCCAAAATTTAAACATCCTAAACATTTTAAACATCCCCCCCCCAAAACGCTGTCATTGCGATCTCTTATTCTCGTATTGATAAAAAAAAATTTTAAAAGCAATGGGGCCCGGAATGGGGTTGTTTGGAAAAACTAGTTGTGGTGGGCGATCCCTTCCCAAAATTTCTATCACTTCATCCTTTAATACCCTATTCGATACGGAATATGAGATGGGGAATAAAACCTTGAATCTGGATAATATGACTGAGGGGGAAAATTTAAAGTTTTACTAAAATCTTTGGGAATTTTTGAAGTCTATTAAAAACTAAAAACTTTTATTAAAATTTTAAAGTAAAACTTTTTAATATTTTTCCCTAATAATTTTTAAATTAATTTTCATTTAAATGAAAACAAATTTAAAAAAAATTTTTTGGGGAAAACATTTTAGGAAGACTATCAAAATCGAAGTTTACAAAACTTAAATAGTTAAAAGTCATTAACTAAAAATGAACATAAGATGTAAAAATCTTAAAAATCAAATCGAATGAAAAAAAAGTAACAAATAACCCCGATCAGCTGCGAGCTGTTTTATTCATTTGCTCACCACTCCCTTGCCAAAAACGCCCCGAAAGGAAAAAAAAACCTTAAAGAA
Source organism: Timema cristinae (assembly GCA_039000515.1). NCBI lineage: Eukaryota > Metazoa > Arthropoda > Insecta > Phasmatodea > Timematidae > Timema > Timema cristinae. The sequence continues at coordinate 8,439 of JBCFYV010006655.1, forward strand.
GTGAATTTTTTTACTCTTTTATTTCATTACAAATAAAAAGGTTTTTCATTTAGTTCATTTTTGAAACACAATTACCTTTGATAACAAAAATGGACCTTTTTGTTGGGCCTTTTTGGGTAAAGTTGAAAAAGCTGCTAAGGAATGAAAATGTTTTTTTTGAGTTTGGGGGTTTGGGGGGGGAGGGGTGTAAAAAGAAGGGGAAGAGAACAGGGCCCCAAAGGGGAAAACTACAAAATAAAAACTAATGTTTAACCACTACCGCTATTCCCAAATAAATTTTAAAATTCCCCTCTTCCACTACTTCTCAAAAAACATTCGGGAAAAGAAATTCAAATTTTATTATTTTTAAAAGGATTGATAGTATATTATTTAAACAATTCCCCCTATCCTCAAACCCCTTTGAAGAGTTAGCCGTGTTTAAAAACCAAAAAAAGGGTATCGAGAAAATTTAAAACGCAAAGTCTCCCATTATTTCAATACAAGCAGTACCAAAGGGTTACGAGGGGAAACAAAGATTGGCCAACCATTGTAAGTTTTGTAGTAAAGTTTGGCATTGCATACCATTTTAAAGGGGGGATTGTAGAAAAACCCCTGATAAAGAGTGGTATTTTTTGCAATATCTATACCCAAAAACAAATTTTTTTATTCAAAAGTAATAACATAATTCTCCAAATTTAAAAAAAAAAGATTAATTTTTTTCGCATGGTTATATAAACAGTTGTTGACTAGCCGTCAAGGATTTCCTGGGAAAATTAAAATTTAAAAAAATCCTCTTTTTTAAAAAGGTTTGTCGTCTAATGGCTCTAAGCTAATTAAAAAATATTTAACAACTGGGTTGGGTTAAACACCTTTGGGAAAAAATTAATATAATTTTACTGAAGCAATATTTTAATTTTTTTTTTACTACCAATGGGTTTTTGGGATAAAAATTTAAAAAAAAAATGCCTTTAAAAACCCCTTTCCATATACTACCATCTTAGTTTATTTTCAACTTTCCAAAGAATCTCTTTAAAGAAAGTTTGGGTTTTTGCTTTTAAAATGAGCCCGTATTTACCTTTACCATCTTAAATATTTTCAAGGGTTAAAAAAGGGGCTATAAATAGGAGTAATAGGATTTTTAAAATAAAAATGTAAAAAACTTTTGTAAAAATTTTTTTATTAAGTGTTTTTAATAAATTTTTTAAAAAAAAGACGTTGATTCCTTTAGTCAAAATCCTCATCAATAAACAGTTTTTAAAAACCCCTGGCCCCCCCTGGTTTTGGAACCCTCCATTCTTCTCTTCTCGTATGTAATTGTATTCAAGGCTACCAGTTGAAATTCAAAAAAAAATAGTCTTATAAGTTCATAGTTTGGCCACTAGATGCTCTTAATATTTATTTGTTTGTATGGTGCAAATTTACCCTCTAGACGCAAAGTAACCCCCCCGGGGGTTTATATAAAGTGAGGGAAATAAAAAAACCAATCCAATACTAGTAAAAAGTAACTTATATTCGGAAACCATACTATTTGGCACCCGTAAATAGTCGTGATGGCATATTTTGCGTTCCCCGGGTATCAGGGTACGAGTAGTGGCCGTTTTTAACAGTTTGTAGGGCTAATAGATTTAGACCCCCAAAAAAGAGTAATATATAACTCACTTTCCTAATTCCTTCACAAAACCCAAATTTAAAATTTGTATCGACTTATCATGAATCAGCTTGTGAAAAAGGACATTGTCTCACATGCACAAAACTTGTTTGGACTCATTTAACTCTATAATAAGCGTAAAAAGACCGGGGGAGGGATCAGCCCATTCAATTCACAACTGATGTTTATTTAAAAAACCCCACTAGCAAGGAAAGATTATTTAAAGCGCAGCTAAGCGGGGGCCCCTATTACTTTCTGCGTTCAAACCAAGAGGCAAGCCATCCGTGATTTATTTTCCATAAAAAAGAGGACAGATGTACCCGGGAAAAAGCAAAATATTATTCTATTAATTACCCCTCCTTGACCCCCATTTGAGATAAATTCTGAAGAGTCAAATTTGCATTCAATACCCACCCCCGAGGACTGCTCTAAAAATAAACGTTTTCCCGACCTGATCCTACTCTTCAGTCTATAAAAAAAATGTATCGATGGGCTTCAGTGGGTTGAGAGAAACACCATGTTTTGATAAGTAACCCCTTAAGATGTTCTCAGAATTGGGCATCTTTATAATGTAAATTTTGTATTTTTCCTCCCGATATTTTATTTCAATGCCAGCCCTTTACCGCAAATATAATTTTGTACTCAATGAAATCAGTTTGCTTTGCATTCTCCTTGGAAATTCCTCAAGTTTAACCCCATCACTTTCAACGTGTTAAGACATTACCAATAGTTTTAAACTTGATTTATATAATATTTAGTAAGTTACGTATTTCTGAAAATTTGTTGATTCATTCCCTATGGTTTGTTTTAGAGTTATTAACTCATTTCGCTGCAGAGAGACCAGTTTCTAAAATTGGGCTAACAGATCTTCTAGGTGCAATAAGTCAATGTATGGTTAAATTTCCCCTGGCTTTTGGATAAAATCAACTCAATTTGATTTTGGGAAAAAGGGTTTTGTTTTTATTGTTACTAGTTGTTTTGATCGCATTATATAAAAGGGC
>JBCFYV010006656.1:0-10863 GCA_039000515.1 Timema cristinae
TCAATTAACATAAAAAGCTTTTATTTTCTAAAGATTTTTTTTATGCATGCAGAAAATTGGGGTCAGAGATCTGTAACCCCTTGAAAATTGTTAGAACCCTTAAAAGAAAGGGAACACACACATACATATATACGTATAAAACATAAATAAGAAATTAGGCTTTCTACTATTCTTGTTACTTTAGTGTCTTATATTATAATCACCCAGATACAAATTATTATTATATATTATTATTATTATTATTATTATTATTATTATTATTATTATTTTAACCTAAACTTTGAGATGCACTAAAATTTCCTATTGTAAAACAAGTTTGACCTACATTAGCTTGTAACATGCACAAAGGTGTAACTATGCAGTAATGGAACTACATTAGCTTGTAACATGTACAAAGGTGTAACTATGCAGTAATGGAACTACATTAGCTTGTAACATGTACAAAGGTGTAACTATGCAGTAATGGAACTACATTAGCTTGTAACATGTACAAAGGTGTAACTATGCAGTAATGGAACTACATTAGCTTGTAACATGTACAAAGGTGTAACTATGCAGTAATGGAACTACATTAGCTTGTAACATGTACAAAGGTGTAACTATGCAGTAATGGAACTACATTAGCTTGTAACATGTACAAAGGTGTAACTATGCAGTAATGGAACTACATTAGCTTGTAACATGTACAAAGGTGTAACTATGCAGTAATGGAACTACATTAGCTTGTAACATGTACAAAGGTGTAACTATGCAGTAATGGAACTACATTAGCTTGTAACATGTACAAAGGTGTAACTATGCAGTAATGGAACTACATTAGCTTGTAACATGTACAAAGGTGTAACTATGCAGTAATGGAACTACATTAGCTTGTAACATGTACAAAGGTGTAACTATGCAGTAATGGACCCATGGTGGGTGAACCCAAGAAATAGGAAAGACACCATATTATGTATAATTGTAGATTATAAAAAATATTTTGACATTTATTATGGGAATTATTTTATAATACGTAATAATATAGATTATGTAGGTTGAATTTTGAGGAAGTGTACCCACATTTGTGTGGAAAGATAAGAGAGTAAACCCCTTGAGAAAAAACCACTCTAGCTCCATTACTATACAGCCATAACATTTTATAAAATTGTTGCTGAAATGTTTCAATATTTAATGTAAAAAACTTAATCTGAATTGAATAAAACAATATTAATATATATTAAAAGCAAATCTATAACCAATTATCAATATTAACACTTAGAGAGGATAAACAAACATTTATCTCTGGGAAATTGTCTACAATTTCCTCCAAGGACAAGCTACGGGCAGTAACTCAACAGACAACATAGCTAATTATTATATATTATTATTATTAGCACCGCGTATTACTACCCGTTCGGGTTATACGCACTTACGCTAATGTGTAATGGTAGGGTGATTGTGAGATGAAATGAAGGACCTACAATTTAACGTGGAATCCGAACCACGGTGGTGGCCTGGCATTCCACACATTCACAAGATGTCTTGTCAGAGGTGAAGGAAGGGTTTGGTAATCAGATAAATCTGTGCCGGGACCGAGAATTGAACCCCGGCCGCCAGCACAGAAGTCTGACACCTTACCCCTAGACCACCAGGTCACCCAACATAGCTAATCCCTGCAGCCTTTCTTGATAAAGTTTTGAAAATGACCTCTCCGCTGTTTCTATTGATTTTACAGAAAAATATGTACAGACATTTATATACATCATAAATTATGCGCAATAAAGTGACTATTGAGTAATAACTGTTTCATCTATTACCAAATTAATTTGTGTGTGGGTGGATTTGCGTAGTGGCCCCTATTTTTGGCGCGGGCCTGTGGTATTTTGCCGCCCCCCTATGGTCACACCACTAATCTTGTAACTATCAAGAATTTCAAACTCTATTAACCTATTTTTTTATTAATTATATTGATAATCAAATATAGCTTTATACGTTCATACATATTTTAACATGTCTAAGGCCCAATCTTTCAATGTCACGTTAAAGTCCTCGTAACTTAACCGTATGTAAAGTATAACCGTCGGTTAAACTTAGCGTTGCGTTTTACAAAACTATTTTTATGTGCGCGTCTAATTACGGATAGGTGCCTTCCATTAGTTCTTAGCGTTAACTTTCTCGGAGCGCTAGATTTGTGTCAAAGCCTTTGATTGGCTTAACTTGACCATAGAGAGTATAACCAAGTCATTACAAAGTCTATGGAACTGTTATGAAAAATTCAATCAAAACGAGTTCAATTCATCAAATTTGTTGTGGTTATCTGCTATATTGTATCGTATTTATTTTCACGCTAAAATGTCTGTTGAGAATCATAAACGCGAACGAAGAGTAAATTTTAGCAAAGCAGATGAAATGTTGCAGATTGAAATAACAGTTAAATACAAACAAACCATTGAAAATAAACAATTTTATTGGTGTTCAATCCATTCAAGAATTTCTAACATTTTATTTTTGTTTGGACAAAAACGTTTAAAAAAATATTCCTCGTCATAAAATTCCAGGAAATTCTTTCGTTTCATTATCATCTCGTTGTTCTTCTAAGTCTTGAGTTTGATAGAAAGCGTAACTCATCTTCAAAGTCGTCATTATCATACAATAAATAATCCATTTCTTAAATAAAAGTAACCTCACTTTAATAATAACAACAATCGCCTTGAAAACAATATGGCGGAGTGTTTAACGTTGTTAATGTGGACGTTATGTTTGCTAATCGGAAGGTAGACCTCGCGTTAACTTTACGAGCACATTTACGTGAACATTAGCGCTAACCAAACATTGTAAAATCAAAAGTAGTGGTCGTTATCGCTTAACCTCATGTTAAGCCCTAACGAATAGAATAACATGACATTGTAAAATTGGGCCTAACACTCGCTTTGGTGGACTCATCGTCTAACGCGCTACTCTTGCAGTAGACTAGACTGCCATTGACTGGGAGATCGAGGTTAGACTCTCAGTTGGGTGTACTGAAGTTGGGTTTTCCAAACTGATTTTCCATGGCAGACTAAATATTATTATATATATAATATAATATAAATAAAAATATAATATTATAAAATACATATTATATATATTTATATTAAAATTTGAAAATAGCATGTAGAACAATTTTTTGCAAAAATAAACATTTTATTTTTTAAAATGTATAATTTTTATAGAATAAATATTACACTTATTACCTATACTACAAAAATTACAAACACTCTAAAAAATAAGTATTTAAAATTACAATAAAACATCGAATTATACTGCAAGAAAAGGTTTTTCACCCAGTTGTAAGGAAGATATCTATCTATCGATTTTGACCAAATTTGATAGGCTTACACATAAGTTTTACATTGATGCATTATAATTTTATAGTCTATGTCTCCCTTATCAATCACTTTTGTGTAAGGGATGTTTATAATATATACACATCACTAGCTATTTTATAATTTTAGCTACACATTAATGATACATCCATTCTACAACTGTATACATTCAAAGTCTTTCTTCAAAACTTCTAGAATGAACACACTTAATCTTATGTTTTTAATTTTTTTTATTAGAGACCTGTGCAACTAATTTTGGTTGAATCCCGGTCGTGTGAACCTAGGTGTTTTTCCTCATAATAGCTCATTCCTTCCACGCAAATGTGGGAACATTTTCTCTTTACTACCGTATTTATTATCCACCCTACTTTATTATTGTAAATTTACGGATAGCATCGAAGGTTATTAAAGAAGTGAATCATTTCTAATATCACAAGAGAAAAAAATACACGATATAATCTTTGCAATGCATACTCTTTTATGTGTTGAGTAACATCCTCATCTCAGTATTTGTGTTCCCCACTCCCCTTACTCTCTAAAACTTACTTTATTTTCAAATCTTTGACCATGACACCCGCGGGGTGCAAGAAAGTAAAAATGATATTTGTGATGAAATTATTTTGCTAAATAATAATTGTCAAAATGAAATATGTATGTTAATTTTATTAATTTTAAAAGAATGGTGGTCAAGGAATGTTCACTAGTGCCCCCACTCGCCTTTCACTATCCACCTTTAATATTGATAGCAAAATAGTTTCAAGACATTTATCTATTGTGACAAGTGTATTTCTTGTTAAAATTGCCAATGGTCCATAATGATTTAGATAACCCTGTATTATCAATACCAAATTATGGACTGTTTACAGATCAGATTACCAAAGGTAGGGCCAAAGTGTTTGATTGGTACACCTAAGTGAATAGAAACCGTGTGGGTTTTACACCGATGTACTAACTAAGCTAATGTGTTAGAGAATAGTAAGGTTGTTTTTAGATGACATACACTCACATTTCCATGGGGGGTGAGTGGAAAACATTTTAGGAATAATAACCTAATATCACCCAACTGGGATCGAACACCGATCCCCGTCCTCGGCAGTCCAGTTTATTGCGAGAGTAGTACCTTAGATCGTGCGGTCACCAAAGCGGGTCCCGTAATTATATTAATTAGTTGTTCTACGCACATGATTGAAATTAATGGATTAATTGTAAATTACAGTAATAAAATGGTATGTTTAATGCAAAAACGATAATAAATTCGTAGATAACACAAATTTTTTTCGTCCCATTCACAAGAGCAGAACATTTATTTCTCTTTCGTCTGTTTGAGAGATAAAGTAGTTTTTTTCTTCGATTTCATTTTACAGAAACGGCTTCCATTGATTATATAAATAAATGTAGTACAGATGATATTTTTCCAGATAACATTTGTTAGTCACAGTGCAACGCTTGGCATCACTGCCTTGAGTTTTCACGAGAGGCTTATCTTGTTTAACCTTACACTTATAGGTCGCAGCAGCATACAGCACCACAACACTTTTTGGAATTAAAATAAAACTGTGCCACTTTATTTTAGTTTATAACAATATGCAAGTTGAAAAATGAAAGGATAATTATTCTCAATCATATTTACTAGTTTTATGATTTGTCTAAAGATAAAAAAAAAAAAACATTAAACCAAGAAATTAAGATCACGTAAAAATCATTTAAACAAAGCTGCTTACTAATATTTAACTTTTAACTGGCGTTAAATTATACTAAATGATAGAGATATCCTTGTAGGGGATTTGAAATTCCTTAATCTTTATAACCCCTCACGTGAGGTGAACATGACCCCATTAGTGGTATTTTTATTATACATAGTTGAGAGTTGGTAATACTGTTCCATTACTTAGTGTACCTTTCTGCTATTATATGATTCTCAAGGTGGCATTGATTTTAGTTGGAATCGTGCTTTCGTACCGTTTTATAGTTAGGTGTTCTATACTGGGGTCATATTTACCCCATGCGAGTGTTTGTGTAATGCGGTCTAGGTTGTATGAGTTTTTTCTTGTTTAATTTTATTTATTGACTGCTAATCTTCTTTTTAATTATTTAATTCTCCATTTCCGTGTGATTTAACAAATTATTATGACTTTTGAAAGAGAACAGTAACGTATACATGAACTTATCAACGATGTTCATGGCCAAAACTCTGATGAAGAGGAAGATTTGGGAGGCAGTAGTTCAGAAAAATAAGAATATATAGAAGTTAGAAAATCAAATAGTGAATCTGAATAGAAAGTTGACCGAGAAAGAAGAAAGTACAGAAGGAACTGATGATGATTTACGTTTATTTACTGGCAAAGACGGGCACTAATTGTGGAAAAACAAACCTTACAGACAAGCGGCTCGTGCTACTGCAAGAAATATAATTCCACCAATGCATGCTCCAGGCGTTCTAAATTTAGGTAAGAATTCAGAAACACCCATAGAAAGTTAGGGTTTATTTTTTACTGACGATTTATTGCAAAAAATATTGTTAACACCAACATAGAAATTGGTAATCTAGGAGACAACTACCACCGAGAGAGGGATGCTTATGACATAAATATAACTGAGGAAAAGCTGTAATATATTAATTATATCTAGGTAGAATGAATAAAATGTCCCATACTCATTTAAGAGATTTATGGGCAACAGATGGTCTGGGTTTCTAACTTTTTAGATGTGTCATGTCTCTATCTCGATTTGAAATTTTAATCATTACATTACGATTTGATAATATGCATAACCGAGAGGAAAGGAAAAGGATTGACCGGCTTTCTCCAGTTAGAGAATTGATAGAAAAAGTGGTAGAAATATTTCAAAACTATTACTCACCAGATGTAATGATAACTATTGATGAAAAGCTTGAAAGCTTTAGAGGTAGATGTCCATTCAAACACTATATAAAAAAAACTGCGATATATGGGATCAAAGTGTTTGCATTGGTCGATTCAAAAATGTATTACACCTACAACCTGGAAATTTATGCAGGTCAACAGCCTTGAGGTTATTACAAAGTATCAAATTATGGCAAAGGTGTTGTTATGCGTTTGGTTGAACCAATAAAATATTCCAATAGAAATATAATCACCGATAACTGGTTTACTAGCGTGCCTTTGGCTGAAGATCTCCTAGAGAAGAAGCTAAAGAGAGTAGGAAATGTAAGGAAAAATAAGCAGGAGGGCCCTCAAGATTTCCTTGCTAAGCGCCAAGTCTACGCTTCTTCGAAGAAAAATTGCGCAAATAGACGAATCTGGGTTCACTTTATTCGAATCAAATAGTATATTATGGAAATTGAGATTTCTAGACTCTGACTGCTACACTATATGTACACGATTGGTGACAGCCAGTCCGAGCTGTGGATAGTTTAGTGGACCGGCGTGTCCAGGATAGGGATAGTTTGCACGGGAGTGGGCCAGCGTGTCCTGTGGGGGCCAGTGTGTCCAGTTTGTGGGCCAGCGTGTTTAGTGAGTGGGCCAGTGTCTTCAATGAGTAGGTCGACATACCCGAGAGAGGATCAGTAAATTCAGCGTACGCATATCACGGGTCAGGTCAGTGTGTCATGCGCGAGGACAAATGAAGACTTATGTGTAGTACACAGGTGCCTTAGTTGTTTTTGTTAACTATGTTAATAATGAACATTTTTGTGACTGCTTTAAATACTTGAATCGTTATTATGTGTTTTGTAGTTATTAATTTGTTTATTTAATTTAATTCAATTCAATTTTACATTTTCTTGCTAAGTTTCCTCTTACAGACTAAATATTACTCTTATTATTTAAATCACCGACTTGTTTAAATGTGGTTAATTCAATTATATCCTTTCAGTGTATGTGTTGTTTAATTTTTAATAATCAAAACCTTTAATATTCCGTGTGATTTTTCAATCTTGTTTAATAAACAACTTTTTAATTTTGATTACCTCACGTCACATCCAAACATCATAACGCTCATTTTTCTTCAAACGATACTGCAAATTTTTTCCACCAGTGCACTTTACCTAACAAATACACATGTGTTTACAGGCATCGCAACAAAATAACTACACCTCTAACGGAAAATTTCCTCCAGTGTCAATTTGCTAGATACCAGCAAAATCCCGATCATCCTGCTTTCTCACCCTCTCAAAAATACACCCAATAAACTTCCTCCTTCAACTCTCCACCATCCTTAACTCGCACCCTCTCAAAAGCACACACCCTAAAAACTTCCTCCTCCAACCTCTCCTTCAAGACCTGCACATTACAACTTATCAACAAATGTTCGCACTACAGTCGTTGACGGCGATGACCTCTAGTTCGATATAGCTTAGGGCTTTAATCCTAGCTGGGTTTACTGAGGGTGTTTTTATTACGCTAAACCAATATAGCCAACACATTAAATTTGTACATTAGATGAAATTAATTAAGATTAACAATTAACTTAATAATTTAAACAACAAGACGATGGGTTTAATTAGTTAGTTACCATGACTATGACAGTTATACTGGAAGATACCGGTACTTTATTCCAAGAAAAGTGTTTTTTTAAAGTTGAAGATTTTAAGGTGTGTTAATTGTTTTGTTCAATTATAAGAGAGCACATAAATTGATAAAACTCTTGATAGACCTGGTGACTATTTTTACTATTAACCAAGATCACAAATAGCCAAACAGGTAATCACCATTTCAATACAAATTATGCCTTTATCAGATTAGTATTGAATGAAGGGGTAGAATGAATGGAGCGATCGCATTGAATGGAGGGCAGGAAAGAATGAAGAGGTATCATTGATTAGAGCAGTAAAATTAATGAAGGAGAATCAGCAGTTTAAATTGATTATTTGACCGAAATATTTGTAGATAAATGTTTTCAATAGATAATTCTTCTATGATATCAGTTTTGGTATTCACTAAGTGAGAAATAATATTTCAATAAAGACGAAACTACAAACTAGTTTATAAGTTGTATGATATTAACTAGGCCTACCTCAATAAATAGATTGTATGGTGCACCACACAAACTTTCTCTCACCTTTGTCTAAAAATGGAAACATTTACTTAAAATTTAAATATTAGCACCGCGTCTTACTACCCGTTCGGGTTATACGCACTTACGCTAATGTGTAATGGTAGGGTGATTGTGAGATGAAATGAAGGACCTACAGTTTAACGTGGAATCCGAACCACGGTGGAGGCCTGGCATTCCCCACATTCACAAGATGTCTTGTCAGAGGTGTAGGAAGGGTTTGGAAATAAGATAAATCTGTGCCGGGACCGAGGATAGAACCCGGCCGCCATCACAGAAGTCTGACACCTTACCCCTAGACCACCAGGTCACCAGAACTTTACTTAAAACTCGTAAAATTTGTGAAACCAGATAATATACATTTTTGCAGAAAGATGATGGAAAAAAGAACACATTCCACCAAGAGGCATAAATGAAAAAACGTAGCCTATTGTTCATTATTCATAGTTTACAAATTCTACATGTTTTCATCAAAAGTTTAATATTAAACTCCCGATTTCAGAGACTTCAAATTTTAAAGATAAATTTCCAATAGCTCGAAAGCTAGGACCATTCAAAAATTACGTAAGGATTTTTTGGGATGGGGGTGATCAGTAATCTCTTACATTTTCGTTGGGGTGGGCAGAATCCATCTTAATTAAGGATTTTATCAATGTTTATGGTGAGACAAAATTTAAAAAAACTCTACAGACTCTTGGTCAAATGTTTGCACCTAGCGATGACAGATGCGTTGAAACGTAGCCTATAGACATACAAAGATGTACATAAGTATAAAATGGCATTTACTTATCATGTGTAACATCTAATTTTACTGTGATAAGTAGTCTATAATTTCACATCACTAATACTCTTGTCTAGAATAATAAAATTTACCAAATCGTAAGAAAATTACGTAATATCGGTAAGGGAAGAGGGGGAACAAAAAAAATCTTACGATCCCTTAAGTAGGGAGATTTTGAGAGGAAGGGGGGTCAAAATAAATAAAATATCCTAACGTTATTTATGGACAGATGCCTATTGGTTTTATAAAAATATATTTCAAGTAAAGGGTTTTTTTAAATTTAATTTTATTACAACCTTAAAATAATGAAGTATTTTGTGTCTCAAATACTTGCGAATATATAATTAATATTGGCAATATCTGCTTACGAAAATTAACCTTAAAATTATCTTCATGGGATGATTATAACGGCCATTTATTTTATAATTATAAACTAGGCCCTGATACAAAATTTAATAAAAATCGTCACAGTGGATTTAGAGATAGCTTGTTTTCTCTCTTTTTTTACTTTTGGTAAACTACCCTCAATTTTAGGGTGAGAAATTTAACTCCAAAAGGTCCTCGGGGAACCTTATAAAAACCATTTATACTAAGTTTTAGCCTTAACAGTAAAATGGTGTTGGTTCTAGACCTAGATATAGACACACAGGCAGACGGTATTCCAAAATACAACTTTTCTGTTTTGGGGTGTTGACAGTTATCAAAATTTAGACATTTTTTTTTTACGAGTACAGTACTTTTCTCTTCAAGGTGTCGAGAAATGTGAATATTGTCTTTTTACCTAAAGATTAGTACAAATGATAGACTTATACGCTTCAATGGTGCAAACATTTTCTATATATTCTTAAAACTACTTTCAAACTAAAGGCTCAATGGCACTATGGAGTAAAATAATCACAACTTAAGAAGCAAAAAGTAGTAAACATTACATTGGCCACTTATGGTTTTGAGTTTATACAGTCATAATGTCCCATTATTTTAATATTGTATTTACTTTTAACCTATCAACTATGGTTATATAGTATTATGAAGAGTGTTTAGTTAGATACCGGTACATATATGAGCTTTTACAAAATTTAACAACTAATTGAAACATACCACCTTTCTAATCCTACTATTTAAAAGCCAAAATTGTTAACCTAAAGCTTAAGCCAAAAATTTGGATGTGTTTGTAAAACCATAACAACTTTTAAACTTTAAAACTACTCATTAATCCTTACCTTATTATTTCAATCAAAATGGAACAAGCTACAAATATTACTTTCGAGACAAGAGTCTAGATTCATAAAAATTGGTCAAAACACAATTAATTCATTACATTTAATTGGGATCAAAATCATCTTAAAGTCACAAGTACTCGACTATCCAAAGTTCATTCAACGAGATGATATTATTGGTGTAATACGTTCCGTATTTTCTGCGTGGGTTTCCGTACACATTGATTATTCTCCTTTGCAGTCCACAGCAAGTGATTGTGGAGTCTAACTTTAAGGAGGTGGATTTGTACAAAATAGCTTGTGCTTTTCGCATTGTTTAAGCCAATGAGGGTATATTTACTTATTTTCTTCAATGCCTTTCCTAAAATTATATGTACAACACCTTATTTGTGTTGCACATAAGGAAATTGCTTTATAAATGTTTTCTAGGAAATGTGTGTGAACATATCTGTAAGGATTTGAGATTCCCTTAATCCTAATATTCACGTGA
>JBCFYV010006657.1:0-11860 GCA_039000515.1 Timema cristinae
TAACATACACATAGAGAAGGGGGGAGTCAGCAATCCTCAGGAGATGGGACTAACATACACATAGAAAGGGAGGGAGTCAGTAAGCCTGTTCGGGGAACGATCTCAACCTCCTCGATAAAAGTTCAACATGTTAGGGTCATGGCAATCTTCGCTGTACACAGTTTTACCAAACAATAGGCTCATTTTTCCGGCCTGCGAGTGCATATATAATAACTTATCACAATTTATATAGAGAGTTAATTAATTTTTTGTTTGACCGTATAATAATAATTCATGTACAGCGTACAGAGTCCTAAGCCATATGCATCCTGCTCTTAGTTTTTGTGCCCCCCCCCCCCCCTCCTCCCCGCTTCACATTTCATATCCTGGCTTGTGTAATTACACTTTCATTTCCCCATAGAGCAGTTAATGAGTAATGACATGGCCGGACTGTTCTCGTGTATTCTCACGTGCAAAATGGTATTCACCTGGTCTGCTTGCCGCCATTTATACTTGGTGTGGTTTGTAATATAACTGAAACTGCCGAGATTCACTAGCTTTGCAATTAACTACATTAAATGAAAAAATGCTTTAACTACCCTTGTTTTCTGAAAAATAGTATGTTGACGTATTTGATTGCAAACAAAAGGAATCAGGTAGATTTTACTTTTTACTTTCTCTTATCAAGAGAAAGTATTGTAACCGTGAGTGTTTTCGTACCTCAAGACAGTGACAGTGGACGGTACACAGCTCTGATCCGTTTGAATTCACCAATATGATACTGTAAAAGTGGCACAGTATGATCCTGTATAAGTGGCACAATATGATACTGTATAAGTGGCACAGTATGATCCTGTATAAGTGGCACAGTATGATACTCTATAAGTGGCACAATATGATACTGTATAAGTGGCACAGTATGATCCTGTATAAGTGGCAGTGGCGTGCGTCAGCCACTAAACGTGGACTCGTGTAAATATGCTCTTATATGAAACAAAAACTTATAAGCATTAATTAATAAAGACATAATAATTATTTTGAACATTAATAAAAGAGTAAATATTCCTATTTACAGTAGTTTAATCAATTTTCAGATGCGGCAAGTGTAAATCTAAAAGAAGAGTGTATTTCCTAAATAACTCCCACACATAATGTGGCCATGTGCAATCCACAAATATGTTCTCAAATATTTACTGAAAAATACCACTTTGTCCTGGTCCTAGATTCAATTCTTACGCCAGAGGAGGATTTTCAAAATATCTAAAAATTTAAAAACAATTTGAACAAATTCAAAACGAAATTGTGTTCCCCTCTTTGATTAATCCCGAGGGATTCTTTATTCCCAAAGAGTTAGCTTCGCGGTAGCAGACATCATTAATAGCATCTTCAGTCATAACTCAATTCGATGCCAAGGGGATGTCCTTCTCTGGCTACCCCATTCCACGGTCAAATTGGACCGACTCCAACAATCATGTGTGGCCTCTCAGTCCAGCTGGATCAAGGGGGGAGGGGTTATTTTCTGTTTCCCGTCGTATGTGAGTGTGAGAGTGCTTTGAAGAATCCACTCATGTTGAAAATTAGAGGAACATTTCAGTCTACTGAAAGAAATACAAACAGTTAATCGTATTTAATTGTCAATAACGTTTCCTGTAATCTGTGTCTGTGACATCACATGTTTCCCAATATATTATTGATTAAGAGGAAATGTCTCAAATCAAAACTTGTAGTTTTAGTTTCAAGGTGTAATGAGAGAAAATAGGCCTTGATTCAGCGACTAAATGGCCTAAGGCAGTTCACATGACAGAAACTAGCATTTCATTCCATAATTTCACACATATTTATTCAAGTATACTGGAGACATTTCTGGAGTCCACTGAAATAGAATGTAAAGACAATGAACTCCTGAGGGATTTATCGACTAACTTCAGACCAAATCCTAAAACGTGATGATGTCCAACTAACATCTCTTTCGGCGGAAGAGCCAGATGCACTTGTTGACGTGACTTGTGAAGGTTTTTCCTGATTATAATAAGTTGGGGGAAAAGCTTTGAAACATCTAGTTCTCTTTTGTTCCACATATCTTTGCGAACAAACATTTTCATCATTTTGTTAAGAATAGAGCTCGGCTCGATTTCGATCCAGATTTTGTGATTCAAAGTAGGAAATATGTAACCGGATGTGGCAGGGATTGTTCGGCCCAAAAAGAGGCGTGGTTTATCACATCACATGTAGGTTTAGTAGCTTCTAGACGCTTCATAATTTGCTCCCTTATAATAAACATTATTAAAATAAAATTAGTTTTTTTCCTTATCTAAATCAATGTCATCTATGCGTGGTAGTATCATAAAATTAATGGTCTGTTTTAGTGTACCTGTAATCTTTGGCTTATAAGGGGCTAACCCTCACAGTTAACAACATTTTCAAAATTAATTTTTCAGTAAATTACCCTCAAGTATTTTTTTCTCAGAAAACTTAATACATAATTGTTAGTTTTATTTATTAAAGAACAATAAACATTTAAAGAATAAAGAGCACATGCTCGCCACTCGAGATATACACCGGAACTGACAAAAATGTTGCGTGAGACGCTTTGGTGACGTCATCACAGACGTGGCTTCACAAATCTAAAAGTGGAATAGTTACTAAACTCGTGTTTGTTATTATAGGCCTAGTTAAGAGAATGTTTATTTATTACACACAACACCCCCTCTCAAACACGCGTTAACTTTATTAATGTCTATCACGCCAAGTCCTTGTATGCACTGATGATGGCTTGGTCCGAACAGTCCTTTCGTGAGCACATCAGCTACCATCTTGTTTGTTGGAATGTATTTCACATTGATTTCGCCTCGTTCAAAAACTTCACGCACATAGTGATGCCGAATGTCAATGTGTTAGGTACGAGAATGGTACACAGGATTATGCATGAGCTTTTCTGCTCCTTGATTGTCACAATAAACAAGAGTTGGTATTGCATTAACACTCAAGAACCCGATTTCTTTTAACAGGTTTCGTAAGTAAACTGTCTCTTTTGCTGCATCCGTAAGAGCCATGTACTCTGCTTCAGTGCTTGAAAGAGCCACGGTGGATTGTTTTCTCGCCTCCCATGTCACGGCAGAGCCTGCCACTTGAAAGGCGTAGCCTGTGTATGATCTTCTGTCATCAAGGGCTCCTCCCCAATCTGCATCCACGTATCCAATCAGTTCAGCACCAGATCTCTTGTAGACTATTCCATGGTTGCTCGTACCTTTCAAGTATCGCAAGACGCGCTTCGCCGCAACCCAGTGTCCTTTTCCGGGGTTTAGGTTGTACTGGCTCAAAGAGCTCACCGCATACGCAATGTCTGGTCGTGTAGATACTGCGAGGTACATCAGAGAACCGATGAGTTGCTGGTACGGAACTTCGCTCATTTCCTCTGCCTCCTCCTCCGTAGATGGCTCCATGGCTTTGGATAATTTGCTGTTTCCATCTAATGGGGTATTTACCGGTTTGCAGTCTTGCATTCCGAATTTTTTGAGAACATCTTCTATGTACGATTTCTGTGACATAGTGACCAACTTTGAATTTTCATCTTGTTTGAATTCAATTCCAAGACAGTAGTGCAGCTTTCCTAAGTCTTTCATTTGGAAGTTTTGAGACAAATCATCTCTCAATCTTGTGTAGGCTTCTTCACTGTTTGTAGCTATGATCAAATCATCTATATAAACAACCACGATAAGAGTCACACAAACATCATTCATGTAGTACACACACTTGTCACAATCTAATTGTTTGAGTCCAAAAATTTCTAGTCTCTCGTGCAAATTTTTGAACCACTGTCGGCCCGACTGCTTTAGGCCATATATGGACTTTTCGAGTGAACAAACTAGACGCTCCATTCCAGGGGTAATGAAACCGTCCGCCTGTTCCATATAGATCTGTTCGTCAAGATCTCCATTTATGTAGGCCATTACAACATCAAGCTGATACAAAGTAAGGCCTAACTCAGCTGCTAGGGCAGCAACTAGTCTTATTGAGCTAAGTCTCGCAACAGGTGAAAATGTTTCATGGAAATCAACCCCTGGGCGTTGGTTATAGCCCTTCGCTACCAACCGATCTTTCCGGCGTTCGACATTACCGTCTGGCCCATACTTTGTTCTGAGTACCCACCGACAACCAATGACAGCTTTATCTTTTGGGCGTGGTTTCAATGTCCAGGCCTTGCTGTGTGTCAGAGCGTTGTTCTCAGCTTCCATCGATTTCTGCCACTCAGCTGCATAAGGTCCTTCTAAGGCTTCTTGTACAGATGGATTTACTGCCTCTTCATACATCAAGCTCGCACTTTCAGGTTTTGGCGTAACCAAATTAAAATGTTTTGCTGGTCGTCCCGGCTTTCCTGTTTTAATCAATTTAGGTCGACCAGGCCCCCTCTTATTCTCAATCACTGTGCAGTCTTTGCTTAAATTTTCTGATTTGAGGTCATTCTCATTGACTTCAATAGGCCTATCAGGATCAATGGGATCACTTTCTTGAACTTTATCTACATGTCCATCAGCATCAGAAATAGGGTCTTTCACACTGTTATCAACATATAAGTAAGACGGTCAAAGTTCGCACACTCCTTTTGTTGATCCGAAACTTTGACAGTTTCAAAATTTTCCAAAAATTTTACATCTCGGCTTCTCAATATTTTTTTTTCTCTGGGTCCCAAATTCGATACGCTTTGATTCAGTAGAGTAACCCACAAAAATACCTGCCTTGGATCTTGGGTCAAACTTTCCTTTATTTGGGGCCTTATCCAGCATATATGCCTTGCAACCAAACGTCTTGAAATGTCCTATTTTTTGTTTTAGCCCGAACCAAATTTCATAAGGGTTTTGTTCTTCCAGCTGTTTTGATGGACATCTGTTTCTGATGTAAGCAGCTGTGGCAATCGCTTCGGCCCAAAAACTTGTTGGTAAGCCAGACTCCAACAGCATACATCTTGCCATCCCCACCAGCGTGAGATTCATGCGTTCAGCTTTGCCGTTCTGTTCTGGAGTTTCTGCTACTGTATGTTCTCTTCTTATTCCTGCATGCGCATTTCTTCTGTGAACTCTTTTCCGCAGTACTCCAGGCCATTGTCTGTCCGCAAAGTTTTGATTTTCCTTTCGTGACGGTTTTCCGCTAATGCTTTGAATGTTTCAAAAGCCTTTTTCACGTCACTTTTATGTTTTAGAAAATGAACTTCTACCCAGTTAGATTTATCATCGATTAACGTTGCAAAATAAGAAGCATCACCATGAGATTTCACTCTCATTGGGCCACAAACATCTGAGTGCACTAATTCAAGTAATTTTTCACTCTTCGACTCAGACCTTTTTGGAAAAGGCGTAGCAACTTGCTTTCCTAAGATACAGGTTTCACATGTTGAAAATGTTTCTGATTTCTTAAAATCCATACCGCTAACCATGTCTTTCTGAACGAGTTTCTGCAAGTCATACGCATTTAAATGTCCGTATCTTCTGTGCCACTTTTCAAGTTCACTAAGATTGCCTGTCTCATCACGTTAGCTACATATGTCGAACTCTCACTTTGCATGTAAGGTTCGATAAAATACAAATTTCCACGTTTACGAGCAGTTAACAACACTTCACCATTTTCGACAATTTCAGCATCATTTGCATTAAAACACACGCTTCGCCCTTTTTCAACAGTTTTTTGAAATTGAAAATAAATTTGTCTTAAGTGTGGGTACAAAAAGAGTGTTTTCTAACCTCACTTTTACAAATTGGCCCTTTTTATTTGAAACATTCATTACTGCAGTTCCAATGCCTTCAATGTCAGTTGTTCTGTCATCCGCTAACCTAACCTTCTGACTTACGGTTGACGTGAGTTCCAAAAAACTATTCTTGTCGCGGCACATGTGTGTTGTTGCTCCACTGACAACACACCACACGTCATCACTTCTCGTCAACTTCGCACAGAGAGCGCTCACTGAAGATGATGTCAATGTCACGATATCTTCTGCTACTGCATGGGTTTGCTCTGATGCCATCGAAACTTGCTTTTCATTCGCCATTTTTGTCCAGCAATCGGCTGCCTTGTGTCCCGATATTTTACAATAGTTACACTTATATAACCGTTTTGATGCTTTAAAATTCCTATTTTGATTTTGCACACCACTTTGACCTTTGAGTTGAAAAACTTTATTATTTTGATTTGTAGGTAGGCCTACACAGTTTTTATCTGGAGGTTTGTTTTTATTTAGACTTCGCCCTATGGAAGATTTTACATAGAAAGCGCCCGCACCATTTAAGTCTGCTTTCTTGTCCTGTCTTGCACTGAATTCTTCTAGAAGTTTTACTTTCAAAGACTCTGTGTCCGGTAGTTCATCTCTAGCTTCGATTGCACAACGAAAATTATCGTAGCTATCTGGCACACTGTATAATAACACGATGGTTAATAATTCTTCAGAAATGCGAATATCCATTTCATTGAGTTTATCAACTGTGTTGAGAAAATTCGTGAGATGATCCGCCATGTTTTCTCCCTCTTGCATTTTTGTGAACAAGAGCTTTTTCAAAAGGGTAGCTTTTCTTGCAGGCCCTCTAGACTGGTAAACTAGTTCTAGTTTTTGCCAAACGTCTTGCGATGTTTCACAATGTCTTATGTGACAAAGTTCTGTAGGACTCACAGCTAAAATAATATCAGCTTTAGCTTTACGATCGGCTTTGTCCCACGTGGCCGCGTGTCTAGCGTTATCAGAAATTGCTTCCGCGTCAGCACCTACTGCCGCTGTAGGCCTAGAATTAGTTCCATCAATGTATTCCCAGTGGTCGTTCTTAATTAAAATTGATTCCATTTGTTGTCTCCATGTATCATAGTTGTCCTTTCCCAGCTTTTCTATATGCGTCGAGAATCCGGACATCTTGAATGAATGGATATGATTTCAGGCGTCACTAACGATACTTATATTTATGTAACCGCATTTCCACTGCCCTATCACGTTAACGAAACAAATAGTTAATGTTTATCTTCTTCCAAAACGTTAATACAGCATCCTGGGCCCATAACCTGTTAGTTTTATTTATTAAAGAACAATAAACATTTAAAGAATAAAGAGCACATGCTCGCCACTCGAGATATACACCGGAACTGACAAAAATGTTGCGTGAGACGCTTTGGTGACGTCATCACAGAAGTGGCTTCACAAATCTAAAAGTGGAATAGTTACTAAACTCGTGTTTGTTATTATAGGCCTAGTTAAGAGAATGTTTATTTATTACACACAACAATAATCTTGTTGATTCTAATAAACAATCTCCATAAAAAAAATTACAAATTTGTTTAAAAAAATTTCCTATTCAAAAATCAATTATTGGTCCACTACCCTCAAATTATTAATATTTGTAAAAATACATAGATATTCTTATATATCATAGAAAATAATTCTCAACTAAAGCGACTCCTACTGAACTGAATATTAAAGGACGATTCAAAAAATATTAAATTAAAAAATAATCGGTAAACACTCTAAATAAATTTATTCCCGAAAAAAAGTATATATTTTGATTTGGTAAGTCAAACACTAGCGAGATATACATTTAAAACTAAATCATTTGAGTTTTTTTAATTTGGAAATTTCACAAATCCCTTTTAAGTAAACTTCCCTTAATCAAAGGGATGTGTCAAAATCAAAAAAGTTGTCCCGAGGAATAGCCCTACATCATCTAAATCTCAAGCTTGAACAAAATACATCAAACCTTTTCAGACACAGACAGACATGAGAACATACTGAATTGTAAAATCCAGGTTTTTTATTTTTGGGTCGCATAAAATGTAGAGACTTATCACAATCTCGAGGTCAAAAATGTTCATGATTACAATATTTAAATAAAAATTATCACAGGAAAATTTAATGTTAAGAAATATATTTCTATCTTCTGTTGGAGGACTTTTGGGTGGTTGAATAACGTGGGTTCATTTTTGTGTTTTAAATAATCCTGTGTATACAAATTAGATAACTTTATTTTTGGGAAAGTATCCCGCGTCACTAACATCGATTTTTTTTCTTTTATTAACTGAACAATGTAGCTTATTTTGAGTTTTCTAAGTTGTTTTTCAAGCCGAGTTGCATCTTAGCTTGACGCACCTAATTATTCTAAGCACTGGACATCAATATAAGAAATAGAAAGGGAAGAAAATGAGCAGTTCACCCTGCGAGGTTTCTTGTTTAACTACCGATAACACTTTCCCTCTTCCTGTGACGAACTTGTGTTAACAGATGAGATTTCAAACAAGCTTTAATTTATCAAATACAGAAAAAACCAATTGATGTATTATGAGCCTACATTTGCGAATGGTGACTGAGAATATCTGGGGTGATGAGATGATAGCTGGGGCGCTTATTAATATTTCACACGATAGAGTCTCATGGCTGTGTGTCCCAAGGCTAAAAGAAGCTTTGATCACAGTTTTACCCGTCACGTTATGATAAGAAAATCGCGGGACGAGCGAGCCCAGAGCCATTAGGGGTGAAGGGCGGGAATTGGATCAAATAAAAATACATCAGTGCGGTGCTGACATCTAGTGATAATGGATATAACTAACTAAAGAGAAAAATACAGCACAGCTGGCTCAGTGGATATATCCATACTAAATATTTTTATAATATTTGCTCCTTGAAAAAATTAAAGCTACTACGCTACATCCTGTTGTTACGCTGTAAGGAAGGCTATTTTCTAATTATTTAAGAATTTATGGTTTATGTTTCAACGTCATATCCTTAAAACTCGCTGAATAAAAGGTAAATTCATCAACACAGGCGATCCTATGACGTCATATGGGGGCAACGTCCTTAAAACAACCAATCGGGCTGATAACCATTAGTTTCCTATGGTTACGTGAGCAATCATTAAGAGAGCAACTAATCCGACATTACTATCACCACGCCGTACTACTTCCTCCGACGTCTTAACGAGTTAACCGGGTTAAAGCAAGTTAACTCAAGTTACGGATCACTCGCTAAGAGAGTAATTGTGGTGCAATTTTCTTTCCACTTGTTCTCTGGGTGGGGAAGAGCACTTTTGAGAATTTCCGTCCCTCAAGTGGGGGGTGTCGATTGGCTCCAATTTCATAAAAAAAAGGGGGTGGCCGGGGTGGAAATACTAAAGCGTAAAGGGAGCTACGGAATATTTCAGACATACATTTTTTTTCATAGGCCTTTTTAAAAAAGTTTACACATTTGAAAACCCTTACACTTGTAAACAATGTTTTATGTATTGTATGTTTTATGTTCAACACAAACATTATAAATAATCTAAGGGATGAGTAGAGTAGCTTAGAGTAAACTCCTCAGTACTGCCGTGGATAGAAGTTTGAAAAAACACAGTGATCATTTTGTCTAAAATCCCCTTCAATGCATCCATCTGGAACCCAAACCCTGACATCCCTATCAAGGTCAGTCTATCACCACTGCAGTAGTTAGTGTTGCCTATAAAACTAAACCTGCTATTGCCCCCAGACTATCGTAAACAGTTCTGGGCTTGTGTCAAACCATCACCAGAGATCAGGCCTCTTGACCTTTTCTTGTTGGTGGATTGGTCAGATCGTTCACTTCTCATACATTAATACATATTACCAACTTTATTATCTTATGCGTGAGTTGTCAACTCTCAGACCAGTTGACAGTTCGCTTTTTAATATCTAAATAAAACCATCTTCCACTGAATATCGCAACTAATCACGTTAAACTCTCTTACTCGCTGTCTCCCGCGAATTACTCCCGGCCCCTCCTTATCCAACTACCCGACCCTACCCAAGCTATATTTATATTCAACAAAGGAGTCATAATGTGACCTAGAGATCAACAGCGAGGTAAGTTGTGACATCACCAGAGTTAGGTTATCTTTATAGTTTGTCCTTTGTTCCCTTGTCTATTGAAGCGTGGCTCTTCGTGGTCTTTTGTTGTGTTTTGCCACAACACCACCTCCAACATCAAAATACAAATTTGTTGAAAAATGGCAATAATGTTAGATGCATGGTGTTAAAGAAATTCCAATATCGGCCTCACTTATACGAGTGTTTTCCTAACTTTCACCAGCCGCCCCTTTAATAGAAATATTACTAATAAAACTGATTGGTGCGTCTTGCACCTCCACACGCATCACCGCCATTATTGTCGCTACCAGCCCCTGCCCCGTGGGCAAATCTGTCAGGATGGCTTAGTGGATTGAGTTGAGTAGCTTTAAAGAATTGTTGGGTTCAATCACTTACTGTGTGGCATTAGGAACTCAAAAGATCATTGCCGCAAAGTACACCACCTATCTGTCCAGTCCACCTCATTACACCATATCTCTTTCAACTACATTCTAATGTTACCCTCCTCTCTGTGTCCTTCCCACCGTAATCTGCGACAGTTGATTATCCTAACAATGTCTTGTGATGTGTATAGCGTGTGATGTTGGTTGAACAAGTTAAATTTAGAGATAATTCAGGAAGGTCCTCATTTCTGTCACAGTTGCTAACATTCTAACAGCCCACTCGTTGACATTTCATATTTAATGATACGTTTCTAACTTGCCCGATGGTGCGTATTGTGCCAACTGTTGTCATCTTGAGCATCACTTGGGAGGTCCACTCCCCCTTCCATTCAACGGGTATTGTCCCAGACTGACCCTAGGTCAGTGTTAGGTCCCAAGGTACTAGAATATTCCACACCACAAGATCAAGTTAAAGTCAATTATAGACTTGATTAGTGGATTATTTAATGTCCACAGGTAACCGGACCCTGGTTTAGTTCCAGGTGGTTCCTCCTATTAGCCAGGCAGTAAAGGTGGGTGTACAAGGTTATACTGGGTGTGTTGTATTAATTTAAAAAGGTTTATTAAAACTGGTCTATCTGCATAACAAATAATTGTTTGTTTCGATAACCCGTGTAAGATAAGATATTTCTCTTCAATCCAAAGAAATGGAAACCTAATGATCTGATACGGTTACAATATCACACATTATCAAACATATTTCAACGTTACAATGTTTTAAGTTGAATATACTCGAATTAAGCTCATGGGAACTATAATTTAAATCATAATGTAAACGTATAGTTATTGGGGAGGGAGGGGGGATATGTGACTATGTGGGTAGCCCAGAAAGCCAGCTGAATGTGGAGAGTTAAACTAACTTATTATCAAACAGAAAGTGCGAAAATTGAAATAAATGTCATAAGGCATACTGAACACAAAGCTTGGAGATTACGTCATAGTGGTTTTGAAATATCTTCTTCTTAAGTCAACAACTGTGAGGTTGGTTGATTTGATTATTGTACCTCAGTCCTTGGGCTGGTTAGTGCTACCTGCACCATCTGGTAGAAATACCAAGTTTTAAGGGATTTTAAGAAGAGTAGGGGTTCCTCGTTTCTTTCTACGCTGAATTTCCATGAGCGAGTGTGAAAGGGCCTACCAATTTCACCGGAAAGGTATTTTTCCACATCTTGCAGGTTTTTATCACATGTCACAATCGACATGGGCCTTACCTTTCCCTCGAAGGAAGTTGTGTTACGGATTTTTATCGCTCAGGAAACCCGTCCACCCCGGCTGGGTTTGAACCCACGAGCATCGAGTCCTGAGGCGAGCACTTTACCCCAAGACGACTGAACAAACAACAATTAATACATTAATAGAGATGATATCACCAATTAGAGTTTACAATAGAATTTGATTAATCAGGGAATAATGATTAGTAATCGCAATTAAATATGATTGAAAATTAAGGCTTTTTCGAAAGTTAAAGCCAAATTTGAATCTTGTTAGGGTTGTTTGATTGAAATTCCCATCTTAAATTTGTAGATGATTTTGAAATTTCAAACCAAATAAATTCCCGACTTGGATTAGATGCGATTTTAAAATTTGAATTCAATAGA
>JBCFYV010006658.1:0-11178 GCA_039000515.1 Timema cristinae
GGTAAGGTGTTATTCTCATCTGTTCTGATTTTCCGATCACGGGGAGGTTGGGATTCTATTCCGGCCAGGTGAAGAAAGTAACGGGGCTTAACCTAAATGGATATCCCTTCACTAAAATTTGGGTATATTTTTTATTTCAAAATTCTACATTCCTCGTCTCTCAACGTCATTATTCTAAATTTTCGGATAGCCCGTATTGGTAGTAGGACACGTAGCACGTAAATAAGTACTAATGTAACTCAGGAGACCTCCCTTCCTATCATGTTCTTGCTATACGTTTTATCCAACACAATAATGAGGTTTAGGCTTTATTTGAACAGAACGTAGATTAAAATACCTTCCTCCCATATTCCCCCTTACCACCCATCTTTCACTTGACATCGAGTTTGACAAGTGTAAAATAATTATACTTTTGTGTGGCATGTTTGTAAAGATTTAACTTATTAATGCCTCATATAAATATAACAATTGTCTGTGATTATCATTATATTGTCTAGTTTATCTCTGGATTAATTTTAGATATAAAGTTTCTTTATCATTGTATTTATTATTGCGAATGAATGAGATGAATTAAATTATAATTAATTTTAATGGGAGCCTATTAGTGTGCAAACCATGTCGAAATTATTAATACACTCTCACTATTATTATAATTGTAGTGAAATCTCCCTTAAAGAACACTTCTGAATAACAGATTCTTCATTACAATGGGCAGTTAAATTTCCCCGTCAAAATAACTTTGGCTCCTGTGGTGAAACAACTTTCCAATCAGAGGCTTTTTCAATAACGGACGCGGACACTGATACAGACGCATATTTATATATACAAATCTCTAAATACCAGATAATTTTTTTAAAAAAAACCCAGTAGGAATAGAGTAATTTACTGTGGGAATGTTAGGAATGACGCTGTCTCAAATTAAGTGTGAGGAGTCCTGCCTTCACCCTCTAAGAAAAGTTTCTAAAATATCCTACACTGGATATCATCGCTGAGGTAACTGCATGGTTGCTATTTGGAAACAGTGTTGTCATTCCCACGTTTTTTGTGGAACCAATCTCCCCTCAAATATGACAAGTCTCGCAACGCTGGTTAGTCGAGGTTGCCAGTAGCTCTTTCTTACCCCAGCACACAACCTCCCAAAATAACCGAAAGCGCGAAGACAAAGTTTATCTACATAAGTCTTGCAGTTGCCTCAGCGATGATATTGGGTGTAGGTAGCAATGATTACGGTACTTCAAGGTCATACCTCCCTCCCCTTCCGAGGATTCAACAGGGGTTGTTCCATCTATTTAGTCCGTGCTCGTGCATCGGTACAGAAGGCTTACTGTTCACATTTGGTTTTATTTGCATATTGTTCTGTGTATAATGCAATCTGTACAGTAATATATGTGCGAGTACAATACTTATGCACTTGTCTTAGTTTTATTATCTGACACAATATTGCACAATGCAACTATTAGATCATTGTAGCTAATACCATATAGATAAAACTGTATTCAAACATTATCATTATACTGTATATATTTCCAAATAACGAACACTTCTTAACAATAGATTTTTTTTATCCCGGTAGGGGTTCGCTACTAAGAGATTTTACTTTACTATAAATGTTGTTTCTAAAAGATTTTTGACCGTGAGGGTCTGAGGGATGCAATATCCAGTTCGGCCGCCATATGTGTAGACTCTTAGCCGCTCTGTTGGAACAGAACGTTGCCCGGGATATACCATCTTGAGGTTGTCTACATATCATACCTCATTGATGATGACCTTGATCTGTGAATTTATAATATTTACTGTACCAACTGTATACTATTGTATCACATTGACCACATATCATATCATAGTTTTTTTTTCTGATATATTACACTTCATTGTTTACCCTCTGAAGATAAGCCATACGTTAAATAAATACATTATTATACTCTACAAACCAAGAACTTTTTTTTATCTCGTATACTACCCGGTCAGTATATTCGAATATTTATACTCATGTGTAAGGGATGAGAAAATTAGAACTTATAGAAAATGTACCCGAATTGTGAAGGGAGGGCGGTAAACTATTTAGGAAAAACTTTTTCATAACACCTTATCAGTATTCAAACCCAGATCTATCCGTCTTTGGCTGTTCAGCCTATTGCGAGTGTGACGTCTTTGAACATTCAACCACTGATTCAAATTATTACTTACTGAAACCAATTTATCAGAAAATTGATAAAGTAGATTATTCACGTACTTCGCGATTTAGTACTCGTTTGGGTTATCCGCATAGGGATTAGGGAGGTAAAATGTATAGGAAATGTAGCTGCATTTTCGTGGAGCCTAAGGCGGGAATCAATTTAAGAAAAGTTCCAACACCTTAGCTCAGTCTGTAGCGTGTTTGTTTATTGAGCTAAGGGTTATGGGCCGAACAATTTATCATTGGTAAAATGTGAGTTTCCGTTTTCACAGTGATAAATTAATGGTTGGGGGACTAGGTATTTTGTATGTTTTAGGCTTATATTGGTTAATAAATCGTGTGCTGATATAATCAGTTGGTTCATAAAAAGAACGTTAAATAGGCCTACCTAAAATACACTTCAATGCACCCTCGACCTTCTATTTACCGTCAATACGGTCCTTTTAGAACTTGATGCCTTAAATCATATGATCACTGCTGCGCATGACTACCTTAAGGTCAGTTACATTGTCCACTTCATAAATATTGTAACTGACTTGATGGTGGTATTTCATCGCCTCCTAAAGGCTGGTGGCTAAAATAAAATAACCGAAGGTGGCAATTTGTCTGTTGCTTAAAAATGATTTTACATTGACGTTCAAAAAGAGTCACACATCATCCGCTCCTGCCAGTCTCTTGAAAACTCGGTGCAAACTATCTAAGTATAGACCCCACACAATTACTCCGATCAGATAGACAACCGCCATGTCTTGAGAGTTGCGGGCATTGGTTAGAACAAACGGGTCAGGGACGTTGCTCGGCCCCCTTTAAAATTCACAAGTATATGTTCACAGCCTTTCAAGACTAACTTCCTACCAAAATCAGCTATAAGGGCAGTGAGATGTGTAATCGGTAGCATCTATATAACTAATATAAAACGCCGTAACTGTTAGACTTCCCTTTCATCATTTATGTTTTGCGGAATAGTCTAAGAACTTTGTTCACAGCTCCTAACACAACACTTTTTTTTAAAAAAAGATACATTTTAATTTACTAAGTCTCCAGCCTAGTTACTATTCTCAACTAAGGTTATCACTTTCTAGTTTTGCTCGCCGTGCTTTGCGTCTTATTACGGGTTCGGACTATCCGCATATTTACACTTGGCGGTAGCGGTGGGGACTGTAGAGTTTAGAGAAAATATACGCTCATCCGCGCGGAAGAAGCGTGGGAAAAACTAAAGCCAAATCGGTACACCCAGCCGATATCCAAACCCTGACCTTGTTGTCATACCCAAATCAAACAAGGTAAGACTAATGCATTTTCATGCGTGAAAACCTTTGCAGATGAATTTTTTAACTCTCATAGATAAATTACGTTGACCTCGGTGGTGTTGGGGTAAAGTGCTCACCTTAAAACCCGATGTTCGTGGGTTCAAGCCCAGACACTGTCGATGGATATTTGTTGAGCGATAAAAATCCGTAGCACAACTTCCTTCGTAGGGGAAGTTAAGCCATTGGTCCCAGGTCGTTTGTGGTATGTAAACAACCCTGGAATGTCTCGAGGATCCCATGAGGGTCTTATGACGCCCAAATTCTCTTATTTTTGGAAAGCACATATCCTGAGAGATGAAAACAAGCTTCATCAGTAAACAACGTCATCGTCAATATTCAGGGTTTCTTTCCACAAAGTTTAGGAACTAATTGCAATAACGTACACGCTTGATATGGTCGGGCTCCATCACCTGGTGCACAGCTGTCAAGCCTTGTTTACATTGGTTGAGTGAAACGGACGAGTAGGTTGGGCCCAGTACTCGGCCCAGGTCTGTGCTCGCCCCAGTTGGAAGACACCATTCACACACAGCTTTAAAAAGTATTATAGTAGTCTTGCGAGCTCACAACAGTTGATCTCGGTGAAATGGCCGTCAACCGTCGTCGATATGCAGTCAAAAGGTGTTTAAAAAGTGTTTTAAATAAACTGTTGGCCGAGGTAAGTGAAGTTTTAGAAGAAGAGATGAATAGTGAGAAACGAATGTCGATAAGAGATTGGATCTAGGGAAGGGACACTCCTAGAGCATCTTTGCTCCTTTTGAAGTAGCTAGCCACAGGAGATGTTATGAGTACATGCCATTTTTGAGAATGACTCCAGAAAACCTAGACATTTTTTTGGACTTAATTACAACCAAAATTAAGGAAGAAACACTCAAAAAATGAGGAATTCTATAAAGCAAAAGTAAAGCTGAAGGTGACTAAGTTTCCTTGCAACTGTAAACAAATCTCTTCAACATATGCTCAGAGCTAAAGTCCGTGATATCAAGTTTCATCCCTGAAGTGTATGAAGCCATCTTCGATAATCTCAAAACTTCACAGTTTCTTCTTCCGTACACTTCATCTTCCTGAATCACTGAAACAAATAAAACTAGCACGTCGTGTCTGCTGTATTTGAACTAATCGACCGACCGTTTAAACAGGACGAGCAGAGGGGCAGAGCGTGTGATGACATGAAGCACTTGTTGGTGGGGTAAGGCGAGTGGGCGAGTCACTGGATCTCCAACCAAACAACTCGAATCGCCCATCCCAATACTCATCCAAGCGTTTTATAATGGTATAGTAAAACGGCGAGTAGCTACACGGCCGTTTATTTGCCCTTCAACTCGATCAATGTAAACAAGGCATCACTCTGCTCGGCTTGAATTTTGCCTGCTCAGATGCTCTTTGGCCTATGGTCAGAGAGAAGCTGGTCTCCTGTGACATTCGGCGTAAATGTATCTGTGGAGAGCGAAGCAATCGCTCACAAACATCTTCTGCACATTGCAACACTTTTGACGGCGGGTTGAGCTTCCCTTTACCACTCAATAAGGGAACCACTTTCTTGCAACTTCGCCACGAGCTTTGGATCCGACTTCCGGTCAGGACCCTCACGAACTCCGCACTCGCATTGGTAAGCCCTTTGTGTGGCAGTAAAGGAAAATAGTAAGCCAGTAATGCATCACGTTAAACACGCGTTGCGGGACTGAGTACGAATTTTTTCATATGGATACCAATTTGCAATATACTATTCATAGCATTCATAGCTATCCGACTTTTTTTAGAAAATATACACCAGTTTTTTGTTTTTATAATCAATTAATCGGTGATCCCAAAGTATGTCATGACTCCTACATTCTTCAATAAACTTCAGAGTTCTCTAATTTGACCAATCCATCTCTAAACACTGAAACTATGTACTAGAGACAATAAAAAAACTCAATAGGGGCACGGAATACAACGAACAATACGCTAAGTCGCACAGTTTTGTTGCCTCTGAACCCACTGCCGGCCGAAAGGTAGCAACACGTAGCAACAAGCAACTTTTGTAGCAAAGTCGCACGTGGCAGAGGAAACAGAAGGCAATATGTAGCATGTTACATATTGCCTCTTGCTGCCCCGGTGTAAGGCCGCCTTAGCTTCGGAAAGCACGGCAATTTTCCAACAGAATAAAAAATGAAAAAAAAAAATGCTAACGTTAAAATTAAACCAAACGTGAAAGGCACAGTCTTAAAAGAAATAATTAAATTCACAGTATTTCCTGGAGGTGTGACCATATAAAATCTAGACTAGGCTGCACAAAAAGATAACTTTTTTTATTTAAGAAAGTAATAAAACCATTGGGTTTGAATCTTAGATGAAATTTACTGGTGTGATTAGTTCGATTAACTGTATCGTCATGACTCTGTGTAAGGAAAATGGTTACATTCCCGTGTTTCCTCTGCTTATTAATACCGCAACAATAATACCAACTAACTCCACATTTCTAAGAAGCGGTGAGGAATATTTCAGATGGGTGACGCCAGCCATAATTTCCACGTAAGGAAATAAATAAAAGGCTTAGCTTAGGCTTAAATGTTTCTGTATTTGCTATAACTTATAACCTAAAATGTAAAAAATAATTTTTTTGTCCACCGAATCTTATTACCAGTCCGGAATAACCGCATGTTTACACTAATGAGGTAGGCACATCTGCGTGTGGGGGAATGAGAAACCATAAAAGGAGAAAAAAAACCACAGTACACTCGGCTGGTATTAAAACCCCGATATCTCGTCATCGAAAAATCCTACAAAAATAGCCTGACGTTTTTATCCCGCCAGTGGGCACGTGGACGAAATATCAATCTTATCCAGACTGGTTTGTTGGTTATAGGGAGCTTGTATACCGACTGGGTGTGTGCTAAGGTGTTTTGGTTGTTAAATGGTTTATCTCCCTCATTTCACAAACATGTGGGTACATTTCCTCTAAATTATACCTTCCTCATCCATACCCCAATAGAGTAATTAATAAATGTGTACAACCCTTACGGGGAAGGACACTGTCATGTAATTAGTCTGGGACTTTTTAAAGTAGAAACTCACCTGCCATATCAGAGTTCGGCAACCACTTGTCTAGAGAACTCTTAAGAGACTCCTCAAACCCAGGGATTCTCAAAGTGGGGTCCTCAAGCTCATCCAGAAAATTCGTGACATACCTTTTGTTTAATCTTATAAAATGTCATAGAAAAGGGTAAATCACTTGTATATATTAAACACAATAGAGATGACTTTATTTATTAAAATCCTGCGAGAAAGTCAGACCGAAAAGTGGAAGGTCGGCCATGCCCCTTGTTCCCACATCTTTGAGAGGAACATTTGGGCATTCACTTTTATCTTAGTATTTTAGTCAGGCACACCAAAGAACTTTCAGAAAAAGCACTGAAATATTATTGATACTTTTCCCAACAACTTATTTGTGTCTGTAAGATTTTCTATTTTTTGTGGTATAAAAAATATGAAAATAAATCTTCTTAGTGTAGAGTTAGACTTAAGGGCGATGGTCACTAAAATTTACAGAATTCAATGGAATTTTAAAATCACACAAGTAGTTCCATTCCTCTCAAATTATTAGCGACTATAAATATACAAATTTAGTACATATATTTAATTTTCGTTTTTACTGTAGTTCTTTTTACATTTATTCAAAAAACATATTATGAATTTGACTAAAATGTACAAATAAGACCTACATTTATTTTATTTTCATACATTCACTTTGAACATTGTTCTTCAGATTTTGGAGTTATTGTATCAATGTTTATTAGTGTACTTTTAAAACACATAATTATACTTTTACACTAAAATCATTAGGAAAGGGACCAAATGATACTCTCTTCGAATACCTGTTACAAATGTTCACCTCCCAGTAGGTGAAGCATAGGCAGGGCCGGTGTCCATTAATATACGTAAAATTGCTGACATTCGTCGTTTACTGATATTTATTCAGATGAACATAAATACTTTTACAATCAAATTCTCTCATAGTTCATATTTGGCAAGAATGATGTTGATTAACTTAATATTAGTTGTGATATACATGATTTGGGGCAATGTACCTTAGCCAGTAAACCCCAGCGAAAATTTCTCACATTCGATCCCCCCCCCCCCCCCCCCCCCCCCCCCAAAAAAAAGTCTTTTGTTGGATTGTTGGAATTAAATACTCAGCGAAGTGAAGTGTATACACAAAATATCAAAGAGAGTTTATTTTCGGTAATTATTACAAAAATATTGTTAGATTTTTCTTTTAACTTAAATTTTGAACAAACAATGTGTTTTAACATAAACTGAGTATACCATGTCAGAAGTAGGTAAAAAACCCTATCCATTGATAACTTATTCATCGCTGTAGGCTTTGTATTAATTGAGAAAAACGGATGTTG
Source organism: Timema cristinae (assembly GCA_039000515.1). Lineage (NCBI taxonomy): Eukaryota > Metazoa > Arthropoda > Insecta > Phasmatodea > Timematidae > Timema > Timema cristinae. The sequence goes on from JBCFYV010006658.1 coordinate 7,878, forward strand.
ACAACAGAAATAATATATAGGTTTTTATTCCTGCAGATATGGATTTTTTTTAAATAAGGGCTTTATTCCAAATTTAAAAAAAATCTACTGCTAGTAAATATATTTTAAGAGAAAAAAGTTGTGAAATACTATTGATTTAACATGATTCTTAAATATTATCTAAAAATAGGTTTCATATAATTTCGTACATTTGCTACGAATAGTTTTTTTTGTACTTTCTGTAAAGTTACTTTTTTGAGTAAGGTCCTTTCATAAATGACTTATTCAATTATTTTACATATATAAAATTATTATGGTTAAAATAGAAACTATGACTAATTTATCCCTATATTATAATATAAATTTACGACTAAACATTTTTTTATTCTTTTACGTTTAAGGGGTCCACTAACTAGCTGTTCTATGATTAGAGGTCCATGGGACTAAGAAGTTTGAGAACCACGGCTCTAACCCATAATGGCTGTGTAGCTCTTAACGGACAGTAAGACGTGAGAAAAATAATTATTATCTGTTACAGTGATAAATTAACGGCTATGGGACTGCGCGCTGTGTCTGTTCTAGAACTAAGCTAGTTTGTAAACATTCATGAGTTCAGATGTTTTGAGTATAAGCTTCTTTTCTTTTTTTTTGCATTATCTAAATAAATTTTCAGAGGCGTGGTGTGAAGTGTTGCCAGAGCAAGCAGATCTTGTTAGAAACTTTGCCTGTGATTTGATTTCACTCATTCGGCTCCCCATTTGCCCAATCGCACAAAGGTTCTGCGCTATAGTTTATTCACGACCTTAGTTTACTTGCAGGACAGCTCAGAAAGCTACTAGAACTAGTCCCTAATATATCCCTACCCCAACAGCTGACATCTTCCACTTTGGAGAACTGTAAAGAAAACAAATATTAATATTTGAATGTGATAGCTAACTACAGTTTTTATTATCATTAGCATCGCATCTTACTACCCGTTATACGCACTTACGCTAATATGTAATGGTAGGGTGATTGTGAGATAAAATGAAGGACCTACAGTTTAACGTGGGATCCGAACCACGGTGGAGGCCTGGCATTCCCCACATTCACAAGCTGTGACTAATACACTCTTGTCAGAGGTGAAATAAGGGTTTGGCACTCAGATAAATCTGTGCCAGGACCGAGGATTGAACCCCGGACCCCCAGCACAGAAGTCTGCCACCTTACCCCTAGACCACCAGGTCACTCTAACCACAGTAATTTAGGCCAATATTATTTATATATCTGAGTTCGGACACACAGTTAATTTATCGTTTAATTCCAATTTTTTAAAATATTATTCACAGCACTTCCACTAAAGGTCTAACGAACATAGCTTCAAAATGGCGCCTAACGAATTTAAACCATGTGGTTGAACATGACGGAAACAGTTTTTTTTTACAATGATGCACCCATGCCGTGGATAAAAATATTTTATTCAGTTAAATATCTCGAAATACGATAAAATAATCATATTTTTTTTATTATATATATAATATATATATAAAATAATCAAAATTTTTTTATTATATATATATATATATAATGACAAGTATTTTCTCTTTTCCTAGTAAATACGATACCTGTATTAAAAGGTATTGATGTATGCATTATATTGCACATTATCGATAACATTCCAAAACAAAGACTAAGTATTTTTTAATAATGTTTAAAATATTGTTTTGAGTGGATGAAAATAAATGATTAAAAGTAATGAAATAGTATGAGAAAACTTAAGTTTACGTTATTTTAAATTTAAAATATAACAGGAAATTTAAAAAAAAACTTAACATTTTAAACAAAACAGTGATCTTTTACAAGGGTTGGCAACCCAAAACCTAAACATATGATAATTGAACTGTCATCCAGGTAAAAACCTATCATGAACAGTCAATACATACCTCACATTGGAATGTACTGCTACCTGGCCAATGAATACTCTACTGAGTGATGAGAACAATTCACAATTTTAACTATGACCCGCTTCAGTGCCCCCCATGGTCTAACACGCTACTCTCGCGTTAGACTAGACTGCCAAAGATGGAGTATCGGGTTTCGATCCCAGTCTGGTGCACTGAGGTTTTTTTCTAAATGGGTTTCCACTCTCCTTTCACGCAAATTCGGGTGCACTTCCTCTAAATTAAACCTTCTTAATCCCAACACATTAGTTTTATACGTGTATAACCAGAACGGGTAGTAATAATTGGTGTTTAAAAAACAAAGTATGCTTATCCTGGCAACATTCACTGTCACGCCACTGGATATTCTCTGTCTTGCAATACAATTATAGAATTACACATCTAGTTTATATTCGTCTTATTTAAATCAACAACCCTTGTGGTTGGTGTGATGTAATTTCTTTCCTCTGTAATTAGGCATGCACTCGGCCCCTTTGGCTGGTTAGTGTTGCCTGCGCCATCTGGTAGAAATCCCATGTACTAAGAGACTTCAGGAAGTGTGGTGATTCCCCGTCGCCTTCTACATTGAATTTTTATTAGCGAGTGCTAAAGGGCCTACCAATTTCGCCGAGACAAATATTATCACATACCTTCCAGGGTTCTTTTACATATCACAACCTACTTGGGATCTACGGATTTACTTTCCCTCCGAAGGAAGTTGAGCTATGGATTTTTAATCGTTCAAGAAAAATCCGTTGACCACGGTTGGGTTTGAACCCACTAACATCGGTTTCTGAAGCGAATATCTTACCTCAAGACCACCGAGGTTGAAATTAAGTTTAGTTCATAATTTATATAAGTCAATTTTTTTTTGTCAAGGCTGAAGGCAAAATGAGCAGTAGATTTATAACGAGGTAAAAGTTTAATTTCATAGGTTTGATCCAATTTTAAACTCGGCTCACCCTTGGTGAATAATCATGTTTCTTATTTGCACTTATAGCTTAAGCGCTATTGACGGCCTAATAATCTAAGGAGTAGGGATTGAGGTAGGAGCAGGGGAAGGTTTAGTTATAAATGGTGTATCGCATTCTCATGGAAAGTGAATTATAAGGAAACTAAGCCTATCATAGATCGCGTGAGGTCGTGGTTAGAATACCAGCTGCTTGGAGTAGCTCTCCACGCTAGATTTAAAACTGTGATTTGCCTCACATTTACCCAGGCTAATGCAGATGCTCTTCCTCTTAAAACTACTCTGCTCTTCTTTAACAGCTTAAATCGATTCGTCAACCTGGGCGATAAAATACAATATTAAATAAATAGGACGGTGCACCCCACAGACGTTCTCTATTATCTTAAAAATAGAAAATTACTAAAAACTCGTAAGATTTGTGAAACAAATAAAA
>JBCFYV010006660.1:0-11464 GCA_039000515.1 Timema cristinae
AACCTGTAATTTCGCATATCAAACCCACCCCAAAACTTCCAATGTTGTCAATGTCATTTTTGGGCAAGGGGGAGGTTGGGGCAACAGGGGAAAACCCAATACATGGGAGTTCCCTTTTCCAAGGGGTCCTGTGGATGAAATCAGGGTTTTGTTCAGGGTAATTTTGGGGGAAACCCTTTTGTGGAAAGGATTTAGACCCAAAGGAATTTCCCAAAAACCATTTTTGGATTTGTGAAAAGGGGGGAAAACTTACGTTTTTTGGTTTGTAAGATTCGTGACGTTGAGGGGAAAGGTTGTGGTCTAGAAAACCTCCGTAAAAAAAAGGTCCGGGTTTGTTTTTTTTGAATGCCAGGCATATATAAGAAAAATCGAAAGTTCTCTAAAGTTTTTTCTTTTCCTGTTTTGATCCTTCTTACAATTTTGGGCTCGGGATAGTCGTTTTGGGGGAAATTAATTAGATTTCCAGTTTTAAAATAAATTATTAATTTTGTGAAAAAAAAAAACCCTATTTTGAAAGCCCCCAATCGAGTCTGAGTTACAAAAAAAAACCCTCTTTTTTGTTGTGCCTTTGCCCCCTGCAATTGGTTTTTAAAAAGATGGGGAAACGTGGATTTTAACACCCAAACTTCTACTATGAACAATTTGGATTTTGATTTTTTACGGAATAAAACTTTTTACTATTTTTTAAATATTTTGTAGCAAATTACAATAAAAAAACATTTTTTCAATATCAAATATAATACATTTTTAATCAAAAAATTGGTTTTTGCGACATTTTTTGGGAAATAAAGAATACAAATCTATATAATACTTTGCTTCCAAAATCTTTGGCAAACTTTGTTTTAGTATTTTGGGATTCAAAATATTTGGATTTTTTTTTCTTTGTTCTAGTGTGCTATTGGCTAGGGGGTTTTTAGGGAAATTTTAATAAAAATGGTTTTTTGTTTTCCATTTTCTTTTTTTAAAAAAATTCATCATCTTTTTTTAATTTGGGGACCAAAATTTTTTTCTGCCCATACGACAAGTAAACAGTTTTTCTTTGGGTTTGATGTGAAGATGATAATATAATTATGTTTTTGAAAGGGGCTAAATAGATTTTTCTTTCATAATAAATATGTTTTAAATTGTCCTTTTTAAAAAATTTTAAAAGTAAATTAATTTAAAAATTTAGTCAAATTAAAAAGGGGGAAAAGGGGTGATGAGAGAAGGTTGTAAATCAAACTTATTCCATGGAGGGGGGGGGGAGTTGTTTTTCATCTCAGTATTTAAAGGGGAATTGTATTCAGCGCTGATTCAAGTAGGTTTAGTTGAGGAAATTGGGGGTGTGTGATGTTTATTTACGGGGACAAAGCCCATTTCGCCCCGGGGGGGATGTTTTTTGGGGAAAGCTGTATCCAAATTTGTCCGAGGATTTTTCCCAAAGCTTTTAGCTTTAAAAATCTTGTAAAAATTTGCCCTTTTTTTTAAATGATTGATTTTTTTATTTTTGTAAAAAAAAATTAAATTTAATCATGAATTTATAATTTTTCATTGAACTAACTTATGCAATTCCCCAATTTTTAAACAATGTTTGAGACACAGGGGGGGGGAAAAAAATAAAATATTATTTTGAGCCCCTTCGGGAAAAATACCAAATTTTTTTTATTTTTAAAATTAAATAATTTAAATTTTCTCCCAGAAATCGTATAGTTTTTTTAAAATTTTAAATTTGGAAAAAAAAAAATTTGGGCTCTTCAAAATTTTACTTTCCTAAAAAAAATTTCAAGTTTCACCCCCTTTTGGGGGCCCCAGCCCAACCTGGCCCTAAATGACAAATGAACTATTTTCCAAAAAATTTCAAAAAGGCTACGCTGACCTAAAACAGTAAAATTACTTAGAAGCATAAAATTACTTGTGTTTTTTAGAAAAAAAATTCAATCTTCAATACAAAATAAATGTAAAAATTTAACTTTTTGTGTAAAGAGTCGTCTTTAAAAGCGTCAACTTGCACAAAATTCCCTTTTAATTCCATTTTTGGTATTGTTTTTTTTTACCAAAGTTTATACTTTTTCGTTATATTTTTTTTACCCTTTAATTAAGGGGTTTTATCATATATAATTTAAAAACCCATTTTCTTTATTTTTTAATGACATTTAGATATGTCGATGGCACTTGAAAATTACTATGCAAAGGGTCCGGTTTCGTTTATCAGTTTGGAAAATTTAAATTTTTAACTTTAGAAAACTGTTATGTATGTGTAGAAAGAGCTGTTTGAAAGGGTCTGTGAAAAATATAACCTTTTTTTTCAAAAATTTGGGAAATTTAAAAAACCCCATTAAAAAAAAAATTTTAAATTTATAAAAATTTTATAAAATAATGCTGTTGAAGGTTCACTTTTAGTTGCAAGTTTTTTTTTAAGAACCAAAAAAATACATTTTGAAATTTTCTAACCGTTAAAATGGTTCTGGACAATTTTCAAGTTATTAGTGTTGTCCGGGTTCGGGGGAACCCAAGAGGATTACTGCCATGATTTTGGTTTGAGTAGGTGTGGTGGGGGTTTAAAAACCCTTCTTGAAATTTTTAACTACATTTATGAAACAAATGCCCGATTTCAGGGGAAAATAGGTTTCGTGTTTAAAAATTATTATATTGTAAATTACTAAAAAATTTAAAGATGGTTTTTTTTTTTTAACCCAAAACCATTTTTAAAAATGCGTTTTTTGATTTAAAATTTTTAAAATGTATCCATAAAAAATAAAAATAAATTCAATATAAATTTTTAAAAAAAGTGTCCATACATCATTAATAAAAAAAAAAAAAGTAATCATTATTGGTTTGCGGGAATTTCGGTCGCAAATCGTCTTTTTTTCGGTGTTTAGTAGAATGCGTATGCGCCCGCTGTAGACCCGGGTTTCGGTATAGCAACACTTTATTTTTGTGTTTTTGGAGGTAGTGGGAGGAGGTTTTTCCCTTTCCCCCTCCTCTTCATTATCAGATACAGACTTTTAAAAAAAATCGTTGAGTTTTTTCAAAATCTTTCATCATTAAAAACCGGGGTTTTGGGTTTTTAATTTTTTTTTTAAACAATAAAAAAATATTGTATAAAGTTTTACTAACCAATCAGGCTGTTCGGTTATTTTATAGTTATGCTAATAGGGGGGGGATGGGGAAAAAGGTTTGGAAATTAGAGGAAGTTTTACGGTGTACCCAAATTTTGGGCGGTGGGGGTATATATATTTTATATAGTGAAAAAAATTTTGAGGAAAAACCACTTAAAATACCCCCAAATCCCCATTGATTTTACTCCCTTTGCTTTTTCGACCTATATTTATCTGAAAGTAGCGCTTTAAAACATGCGGCTCCCGAAAGGGGGAAAAGGAAATTATTTTAAAATTATTTACATTATTAAAATTTACCAGATCGTTTTTTAGACAAATATTTCAGAGCCTTTTTTAAAAATATTAAAAAATTTTTTCAAAAGTAAATTTTTTTTAAATAATATGTTCGTAAAAAGAATTTTTACAGTTTTATTTGTATGTCAAACAAAACAGATCCCATTTTAAAAAAACGGTTGACCCATTTTAAAAATTAATTAAAATTTTAAAAATTCACACAGCAGTAGTTTATCCTTAAACCCAGTTTTTCCCCAAAAAAAGATATAATGTTATTTAAAGGGTTCAAACACCCCTTTACACCCATTTTTAAAAAAATAGTTGATGCCTTTTTTCAAAAAATTTGGGAAATTTAAAAAATTTCCCTCTTAGAAAATCCCCTTATTTAAGGTTTAGGTTCAAAATTCAAAAAAACCCCCCAAAGGTTTTAAAAATATATACCCCTCCCAAAGCAAAGGGTGTGTGGTGGTAAGTGACAGCTACCCAAAATTTCAGATCTCTTTCATGTATCCATTGCCAAAAAAATTGATTTCAAGAAATGAAATTGACTTTTCCCAGTTTGGTAATCAAAAATTTCCCAACAAAAAAAATTTGTTTTTAATTATGTTTTTTTTTTTAATCATTTTAATTTCTGCTACCCTCTCGCTGCCCCCACCACCCCTACGGAAATTTGGAAACTCTAAATACCCAAATTTGAACAAAAAAAAAAAACCTTTTGAGTTATTTGCCAGGGCCCGACAGATAGGCAGAAACGGGGGACAAAATTGAAAAATTCACTTTTTGGGTTTTTAAGAGTATGGTACAGTTTAAATTCAAAATTTAAAGGTCAAAAATTTAAAGATTAAAATTTCCTTTATTTTTTGATTAAAAAGTAAACATTCAATCCCTGGAACAAAAAATTTTGCAATGACCCTGCCAAAAAGGACGTAGAAAAAAAGTTTTCCCAAAGGGGATCAAAAGAATTTTTTTCCAAAATTTTTAAACCCAAAAAAAGTTTTTATACACAATCCCTATGTATCACATAAGGGGTACATCAAATCACCGGGGTTCCGGGCCCTTTAAAAGCCCCTTTTTCTACGCCATTTGTTCAGTATAAAATAGTTTTTCTCTTTTAAAATTTTAAACAAAAACCAAATTTTAAAAGGATATTGAATATTTTTAAAAAAAAAAAATCAATTTTAAAAAAAGGTTACTTATTTAAAAATATTGCTTTTAGTTTTTAAAAAGTTTTCCCATTTGATGGTAGTAAAACAAATATAACTCTTTGGAAACATATCATTTTTTCCATCCAAAAAAAGGGAACTTTAGGGCCCATTTCGGAGGACAATCATTGTTTCCTACAATCCCCAAATTTCCAAACCCCAAGTAAAAATTTTGGGTTTCGTTGAAGTGACGTTACCCCCTAAGGGGTTTCCCCTCATCACTTGACGTGGGGGTGCTTGTTGCGGATAGGGGTACCCAAGACGTTAGCAGTGGATGTCGAGCAGCCGGTACGAACCCAGGGTGAAAAAGTTTCCAAAACCCGTCGGGTTTGAAGGAGAAAAAAAACCCGGGGATTTTCCTGAAATTCTTGAAATTGTAAGTAAAACCCTTTTTTGTCGATTTTTAAAATTATTAATTTATTTGGGTTTTCGGGGAAATTTTTTAATCAGGGTGTTCCCCTTTTGGTTTTAGGGGTTTCCCCTTTTAACAAAAAAATTTAAATAAAAAAATTTAAAAAATTAGAGATAAGCAATTGATTAAGCAGAGAAAGAGAGGGGTTAAAAAACCCCTTTAGTGGTTGAATTTCCCCAAAAACCCCCGGGCCGGTTTTTGAACTCCCCTGTACCAACCCCGCCCGGGGTTTAAAAAGTTTTTAACGGAAAACCCTCTTGTTTTTGAGATGTTTTTAAGTTTAGTACGCATTTTGGGAAAAATTTTTCTGGAAAAAGTTGTTTATTTCCCTAAAGTTTTTAGTATTTCAGAAAAAATTTGTAAATTGTTTGCAAAATATTTTTTGTCTTCTTTTGTGTTTCTGAGGGGAAAAAGTTTCTCGTGTCCAATTTAAAAAGTGTTACAAGAAAAAATTATCTCAGTTGGGTTTTATTGTTGATAAAAACAACGTGACTAGGCAGACGTTCAATTTCCCCGGGCCCCCGTTTGTAAAATAAATTCAAAATATGTAAAAGAAATTTTTGTGAAAAACCCAAAACCCCTACGTAAACGGCTATAAATTTTTGTACGAAGCTTTTTTGCCAAAATCGGGCCCCTTTTGAGGCCCCTGTCGGACCCACAACCATTGTATTCTTTTGTTTTTTGAAAAAGGGGCACAGTTTTTCTTTCAAAAACACAAGCTTTCAGCAGCAACCTTACTGAACCCCCTTTGTACTCGAAAAGCTTTGAAAATGGCCCCCGGACCCCCCAAAAAAGTTTGGCCCCAAAAATCTTACGCCCCGGTCCCCCAAAAAAACAAACCCCGTGCGGTGTTTCCGTTTTAGTTCGTTTGTTTTACTTTGTGGGGTTTTATGTTTCCATGTAATTTACTTTTTTGGGAAAAGTTGCCTTTTTTTCAAAAATTTTTATTTTCTCTTTTGTTTTGGATCATTTTAGCAAACATACAATGGTTTTAAAATTTTTTTTATAAATTAACCCAAATAAGTTCAACTAACAGCTGACTTGATTCCAGAATTTCCCCGAGTTTTTACATTTTTGGTTTTCTAATTGGGTTTTTGGTTTGGGAAAGCCGTTGTTTTTTTAAATTTTTTAGTTGGGGCATGATAAAGAAACTAACTTTTTTCCAAAGATCTCACCGAGGGGGATTAAAAATTCCCTTTAACAGCTTTTTTTTTAGGATTTTAAATTATTGGATTACAATTTAAAGAAGAAGTATTAATAGAAAAAACTAAAAAATAGTTTCATTGCCGAAAAATCAGAAAAAAATTTTCCCTTGTTCCCGGGTTCCCCTGGCTGCCTGGTTTTGGGGTACTCTGTAGTTGCTAGAGTTACGATGACTGGGAGATCAAGGCTCTAAACTTTGTTGGGTTTTTATTAAGGTTTTTTTTCCCCAAATTTGGTTTTTAACTCTCCCTCCACGAAAAAAGCGGTTTCACTTTGTTTAAATTTCTTTCCCCCTTTGCTAAAAATATTAGCGTAATTAGTAGATAAGCTTAAAAATTGGGGCGGGCCCTAAGATGCGGGGTTTTTTAAAAAACCTTTACCATGTTTTGATTTTTTAAATATATTTGTAAGGTTTTTAGATTTGTTTTAAAATTTTAAAAACGATGTTTTTTGCGGTAATTCTTGGGTGAAATTTTTTTATTTTTTTTAATCCTTTTCCCCAGAACTTTATTTTAAAATTTTTATTTTTAATTTTTATTTGTTGTATTTTCAACAAAAGAAAATTTTTTTTGCGTGGAAAATTTAAATAAAAGTAAATTTTTTTTTTTTATTAGGTTTTTCCCTTTTTTAGGGCAGGTCCAATTTATTTGGCCCGTGAAACTTAGGGTCACCCTGTCCCTTTTTCCTCCCCCTTCAGCCCCCTGATTTTTTTGTTTTTTTTTTTAAGTCATTAAAATTTTAATCTTTTCTTCCCAAAATTTTCCCCTTTCTCTCAACCTTTCCTTCTATGGGGTCGTTTAAAAAAGATAGCTCCCCCTAAGGATGTGACCCCAAACCCATTTTTTTTTGCGCCCAAGGGAAAACAAACCAAAAAGGATCTCCCTTTTTTTCCTTTTTTTAGGGTTGTTTTATTTGTTTGCCCCCTTGTCAAGGTTTTCTTAAGTTTCTTCCCGCACCCATTTCAAGTCACCAAGTATTTATTTCCCCTCTTCCCAAGAAACCAAATTCCCGCTCCCCCACGGGGGAACTCCAAATGGGATTTATCAATTCTTCTTTAGTTCCAAAATCAACTTGTTGGGTTTAACGGTAAATTTTCTTTTTGAAAGGTCTTTTGCCTGGGGATCTCGATCCCAAATTTTTTTAGTGCAGTAGCCCTTCTTTGGGCAAAGATTAACGGGACTTGGAAAAATGCTTATGTTTTCTAACTCCGATTTTTCCCAAATTTTGAATTTTCGTTTGGTCTTTATTTTTCAATTCACATTTAATTTTGACTTTCATGTTGATTCCTGCCAAAATCTTTCCCTATCTTTCCAAACCCGTCCTTTATTTCCCGGGAACCCCCCTCTTTATTTTTGCCAGCAAAGCTATAGCATAAACATATATTCCCCATGACGTCACTACCCCGCAGAAATTGCCACATTTAAAAATCTGGCGTGTAATAAAGATTGGGGCCTGGCTCCCAATTTAACTAAATTTCGGTAACAAAGGTTTCATCATTCAAGTCTGGGTGAAATAGTTTAGCTGCTTGCAAAAAAATATTTTTTTCCCCTGTTTGCAAACAGTTTGACTTTTTTTCCCATCTTCCTTGGGTTTTAAAAAATTTGCAAAAAATGGGGAAAATTTTTTATTTGCAAAAGAAAAAATAAAAAATTCCCCTCCCGCGTTCGTGATTAAAAAAAATACTAGGCCTATCTAGCTTTGTACCCCCAAGTTGTGGGGTTTAAGCAAGTCATGGATATTCTTTAATTTTGCATAAAAAATAAATTTAAAAAAATTAAAAAACAAATTTTATTTAAAAAAAACAAAATTCATTGTGTAAAGGTTTATGTAAATTTTTTAAACTTAGTACCCTTAAGATGTATTTGGTTTTTAGCTCGGTTGGGGAAAATGTAAGATTTTTCTCTTTACGGATACCCCAATTTAAAATTTAAAAAAATTAAGGTTAAACAAAAATGATTTATTAAATAAAAAAGAAAAAAACAAAAAAAGTTTTACAATAAAATTATAGGTTGTACTTTGAAATTTGAGGGAAACAATTTGACTTTGCAAAGTGTGAAATTTTAAAATGTAGCTACAAGGGCTGAACCCGGTGAAATTTTAAAGGAGAAAAAACAGTTAAAACGATTATTAGCAAAGGGGATCAAACAAGATACCCTTTAAATTATGATTTGGGCTGAAAGAAAGGGTCTTTAAGGGTAATATCCCTTTAAAAAATTTCGGCTAATGATAAAAAAAACAGTTTAAAATCTGTTTATAAAAAACGGTAAGGGTAATAAACAGGGGTTAAAAACTTTTATGGTGGTCTCTTTCTCTTTGGTACTGCCAGAGCAATTTAATAGTACATAAAATTATTTTTGGGAAAATTTAATAAAGCAAAAAAAAACAATAGAAACAAAAAAGGGCAAAAAAAAAAAGGGTATTTTTGGCGGACCCATTTTTTGACTTTTGTGATCTCCCCCGGTTTTTAAACAAAAGGGTAAACCACGAAAAAACGTTTAGTACTTGGCCGAGTTTGATTTTAGATTTTCTTAGTCCCAAAAGTGATATGGAAAAAAGACAGACGCCCGGTTGTAGCCTCCATAAAATTTAAAAAGATGCACATGGGGTACACGGCGTTTATGAGAAACATTGGCTTTTAAAATGAGATTAATTTAAAATTGTGGAAGTTTTGCAAGTTTATGGGTTTTTTTTTCTCAGCCCTGGGTGATGAAGTAAAGACTGTATCATAAGGACACAGGGACGGGTTTAAATTAAAAGATACACTAAGTCAAAAAGGGGGGAATTTCCTTCGGCTCCCGGAAACCCATATTTAAGCAATTAAAAAGAAAAAATTTAAACTTGTAGTCTACAAGGTTGAAATGGGGTTAAACTTCCACTAGAACGAAACAAAAATATGCCCTTTGACATAAAATATATATAAGAAAAAATTTTCATGTTTTAGTTTTGGGTTTTGCTTAAATCAAAGGGCAAGGGCCCTTTAATTTCCCTTCAAAATTAATTTTTTTTGAGTTTCCCTAGGAAATTTTTTAATTACGTATATTGTGAATATTTATTTAGTTTAACTATTTTCTGTGGAAATTTTTATAGATTATTTTCTTTCCAAAAATTTAAAAAAAATTATAAAAATTTTTTTTTTTAGTTTTTTTTCAGTGACATAATTTTTTTCGGTTGTACTTACGCTAGTTATTTAAATATAATAGGATTTGGAAGCTAGAATTTTAAAAAAAAGTGCAACCCCAATTTGGGTTTTTCAAAAACTAGAAAAATCAAAATAAAAAAACAATTTGTTCCCAGTGATAGGCTGTTAGGAAAAAAGGGGAAAAATCTTTTAAAAAAGGTATCAAAGTTATGCGAAAAAAATTTAATTTTTTAAAATTTTTTTTCTAAATTAAAAAAGAATTTAATACTGCAGGCCCAGTTCCCTTTTTCAAATTTGGCCCCAATTTTTAACTTTTTTGAAACCATACTAAAAAAAATCTAAAATATTTTTCTGAATTTAAAAATTTTTTAAACAAAGTTTTCCCTTAAAAATCATGAAATTTTTATTTATGATTATAAGCCATCTATAAAATAATTTTTTCAAATTTTTTTTGCTACGTTCAAAAACACAGGTTATTAACGGCTAAACTGATTTGGGGAGTGATGAGTAAAGGGAGCCCAAGAGAAAATGAACCCCCATTAGCCCTGAAATTAAGAAGGGAAAACTAGAGTGATAATCTCTTGTGGAAAACCGTTAAGGGTATATATATATTATATATATATGTCTAGAACACATCTGCGAGAAACTAGCTTTGTGAAACAAATATTTACATTATCGCGACACCTCGGAGAGAAAGTATTTTGATCGTCAAAAAATTCTAACTCGAGATTTTGATAAATGTCAACCAACAAAGTTGTTTTCGCATGTCATCTGTTTGTTTGTCTGTCTGTTTGTTTGTCTGTTTGTTTGTCTGTCTGTTTGTCTATCAGTCTGTTTGTTTGTTTGTCTGTTTGTTTGTCTTTGTCTGTTTGCTTGTCTGTCTGTTTGTTGTTTTCTGTCTGTCTGTCTGTTTGTTGTCTGTTGTTGTTTGTTTGTATGTCTGTTTGCTTGTTGTCTGTTTGTTTGTTTGTCTGTCTGTTGTCTGTTTGTCTGTCTGTCTGTTTGTTTGTATGTCTGTTTGTCTGTATGTCTGTTTGTCTGTCTGTCTGTCTGTCTGTTTGTTTGTATGTCTGTTTGTCTGTATGTCTGTTTGTCTGTCTGTATGTCTGTCTGTCTTGTTTGTATGTCTGTTTGCTTGTCTGTCTGTTTGTTTGTTTGTCTGTCTGTCTGTCTGTTTGTCTGTCTGTCTGTTTGTTTGATGTCTGTTTGTCTGTATGTCTGTTGTCTGTTGTCTGTCTGTCTGTTTGTTTGTATGTCTGTTTGTCTGTATGTCTGTTTGTCTGTTGTCTGTCTGTTCTGTTTGTTTGTATGTCTGTTTGTCTGTATGTCTGTTTGTCTTGTATGTCTGTATGTCTGTTTGTCTGTCTGTCTGTTTGTTTGTATGTCTGTTTGTTTGTATGTCTGTTTGTCTGTCTGTCTGTTGTTTGTCTGTTTGTTTGTCTGTTGTTTGTCTATCTGTCGTCTGTCTGTTTGTCTGTCTGTCTGTTTGTCTATCTGTCTGTCTGTCATGTTTGTCTGTTGTTTGCTTGTCTGTCTGTTTGTTTGTTTGTTTGTCTGTCAGTCTGTTTGTTTGTCTGTCTGTCTGTTTGTCTATCTGTCTGTTTGTTATCTGTCTGTTTGTTTGTCTGTCTGTTTGTCAGTCTGTTTGTTTGTTTGTTTGTCTGTTGTTTGTCTGTCTGTTTGTTTGTTTGTTGTCTTGTCTGTTTTTATCTCGGTCTGGAGTAGAAAACTTTAAAACAGATTGGGTACAGCTTGGTATTTGGGGGTTTTAAGGGAAGTTTTCCCAAGGCATTTTTGGAATTAAATGTTTAACCCTAAATTTAAGGGGTAGTTTATTGAAAGGCAAAAAGAGAATTTAAACGTTTTATTAAAATTCACTCTAACGAGTTTGAATTAATTTGATATTGAAATGTTTATCATTATAACAGGATGTAAATTTTTCATTTCTCATTGAGGGTACCATACACGAGATAGATTTTCCCCAAATTTTTTCATTTCCCACAAATATTTGAAATAATAAATTATCGTTGTAAAATTGAAGTACCAATAAAGGTAAACATATATTTTTTTAACACTAGGAAATTTGAGTATTAAACAAATTAGACAATTATTTTTAATCCGGTATTTGAAAATGAAT
>JBCFYV010006661.1:0-10301 GCA_039000515.1 Timema cristinae
ATAAAGGGTTAGGCTGAATTATGGAGAGCCCAACAGCGTAGAGATAGGAAGGGGGTGAGACAGAGATACGGTTGGTCACCCAGTATTTTCAACTTGTATGGCGAGTGGCTGGTCAGGGTCCCTAAAGGATATGGAAATTTCGGATGGGGGGACGCATCATCAACAAAATAAAATATGTGTTTGTTCTAGCATTACTGTCAAAGAATAAAAAAGAGACGAGGTAATTATGGACTGGCTGGTGGAGACAGGGAGAAGATATAGATGGAGAAAATTTGAAAAGTCAAAAGTGATGATGATTTAAAAAAAAAATGAAGAGCCGCTAAAAATTAAAATTGAAAACCAGGAGTTGGAAAATAAAAAATCAGTTCAATGACTCGGAAGTTGCTGACAAAGGATGGTATGCACAAAAGAAATTAGGTCGAGGATCGACATGGCCCAGGAAGTTTAAAAAGAGGAGGTTATGTGATTAGCAGTTGTGTTTGGAATGAGGAAGAAACTGATGAAATGCTACATTTGGAGCATCTGCTCTATGGAGCAGAAACTTTAAAAAGACTCTCAGGTGATGGGAAAGAAATACTTGGAGAGCTTTGAAATGTGGTGCTGGAGAAGACTTGAGAAGTCAAGTGGAAAAAACGGGAGAAAAATGGAGAAGTCCTAAGAAGAGTGGGAGAGAAGATTTCCTTTTGGTGGGGTTTCTTTGATGCAAAGCAAAGGGTCAGGCACATCCTTAGGAGGAATGTCTTCTGCACGCTCACAAAAGGGAAAGGGTTTGAGGGAAAAAAAAAAACATTCGGGAGCTAAAGGACAAGGCAGAGGCAGGGTGCATTAATGGTCTAAGTTCAAAACCCAAAAAAGGAAGGGACTGTTTAAAGACAGAAATCCGTTATATAATAATCTTTTTTAGAAAAGGATCGGAAGGCTCCCATAGCTCTCAAAAAAAAAGTGAGACCCACATTAATACACTTAAACTAGACAAAAAAAACACAATGGGAGTATTTTTTATGGGTAGTTTGGAACATTTCCTATCTTGGTCACTGCAGGGAGAACTTTCTCTATGCCCGTTCAAGCTCAACCCCCTGCTTTTCTATCATTATTAATATTAAATTGTTTCAGAATGCCCCTTATTCCTATTTTATATACATTTTTCACACAAATATATAATTTACCTTTGACATTCATTGTCACAGGCGATTCACCAAATAGAGACTCAGCCAAACTCCCCAAAGATAAACAGGGAGACTCTCCTTTCAACTCCCAATCTTCAAAAAAAAATTTTCTATATTATAATTTTCGAATCTTTTTACAAACAAGTTTTAAAAAACTAAACCTTTCAAATTTTAGCTTGAGGTTATATTATTATTTCTCAAAAACCGAGCTTATTAATTTTTTAATGAGCAAAATTAAAATTATGAAATCAAAAAAAATGGTACCTCTCTGACAAAGATAACTTGCACTGAGTCACAGTGTTTTTGAACGAAGTGTGACCGTTTCGAGCACTGGTGGCCGTTTTGAAGCTGAGACGTCCCCGCCTTTATCTTCAGGTGAGTCTGCCCGATGGGGTAGCCCCCCTCGTAGTTTTCCCGGTACTCAGCACCTCACCATTTAAAAATCCACTCCCATGTGCCATTTGTTCTATGTGCTCCCCGCCACAGAGCATGGGGGGTGCCAAAAAAAGTGTAAGATTGACAGCATAAAAACTCACATTTTAAATTTTTAATTCACTCACATACATTTTGAAAAGTATTTTTAATCAGTAAAATATAATAAGTATTTTAATTAATTTTAAAATTATTTAATACACAGTTTTTCTAAAACTTACAACGTCTTAAAGTTTCACTAAGAAATCAACATTTTTGTGAAGTTTTTTCTCGAGTAAAATCCCCTTGGAAAATTTACTTTTCTCCACCACTATTTCTAGTCATTTTATCCGCACCCGGAGGCTTTCAAATAAAGGATTGCCAGCAAAGGGGGGAGGTCGAGGTTTTATAAGGGATTTTAACTAGGGTTTATCCCGCCCCTTCTATTTTTTTTCTCTCGCTACATGTTAGTCCCAAAAACTAGCTTTATCTCCTCATTCCATTGAGTCATTAAAAGTTATGTTGAAAATGTAAAAATGAATCAATAAGCCATGGGTTATCCCGTGTACTTATTAACAAAAAAATTCACAAAGCTTATTATTTTAGACAGATCACTTGTATTGGAAATATTCTTGCTTTATACAAAACGATTCATGAACCCTTACTTAATTCAACTGGATAAAAACAAAAAACTTAATAAACCATGACAAAACAATATTGTAAAATCAAAATAAAAAAATATTTTAAGAAATGTAACTAAAGTAAGCCCACCTTCCCTTGCTGTCACCCTGTTTTTGGCTACAAACGAATGTGTTTTATCCTCGATGGCTGCCAAATTGGGTTCTCCGACTCGCCGCTGGAAGCCTGATCCATGACAACTTCCGGGGGAAGAAAAATACTCGTAGCCGTGAAAAGTGAAAACATGTTTGTTCGACTGGGTGTCGCAAGGAAATCACGGCCTTGTGTTTTAGGCAAGTATTTAGGGTGCTTCCATCCCTTAAAGACACCTTTCCACTAAAAAAAAAGCAGCAAAGTGAGTCAAGGTTTCTTGAAAAGTTTGTATGTGTATGAATATCAACTAAAAAATTGAGCATATTTTTCAAAACCTTACATTTTTTTAGATCAACTCTTACTACCGTTAAGGCTACACACATGTTAAAATTACAGTAATGAGTTAGGGTGAGGAAGGTGAACTTAGAGGAAGTTTAGCCAATTTGCTTGGAGGAAAATGGAAAAAAGTTTTTTAAAAAAAATCTCAGTATACCTGTCCCGGATTCAAACCCCAATCTCCCTGTTTTCGGCAAGTCTAGTCTAACATGGGAGTGTTGCCTTAGATTATGCAGTCACTGGAGCAGGTCTTAAACTTGAGTTCAAATTTATATGACTATATATTTTTTTAAGTTATGCAAAGACCTGAATATTGCCATCCCCCTCAATTTTTGTTTTGGTGGTATGTTTACTATAGCTATATTTAGGTCATCTACATTGTACACATTGTAACTATTTTTAAATTTACCCTGTTCACAGATAAAAGTGTGTAGGTTCGTGCAATTGGTCTCACTGAAGTAAGGTTTGTCCTGCACGCTGGCATCCAAAACAAGACAACCAGCCCCTTCCTGGTCTTCTATGATCCAGGGTGGATAACCATCATCTTGTATCTCCATAGGTATGAAGTCCCCAGTGACTGACCACACCCAGCCACCCCTTTCAATCCGACCACCCAGCCACACATACTTTTATACCTGAGGTCAACACAACAACAATTCACGTTTTAAAAAAGTGTCAATGACACTCCATTATTGCACCACAAAATATGGCATTTTAAAGATTCATAGCTCTTAAAACAATGTCATGGCAATTTGACTTTATACCTTCATCACACACTTTATTTTTAGGCATAGTTAATAGTTTTATTTATGTTCAATTGTGTATTAAATCATTTAAATATTTAAATTGATTTATGAATCTGATTTAAACAACAAACCATTTTTGTTGCAGGATTTAGATGGTCCAAGTACCGCTGAAATTCCCATTATTTTATGTGTCTGTTGTAATCACAGCTATATTTAAAAAAGTACAACCCTTTACTTGCTACTTTACTTAAAGAAATAATAATCAAGAATAATTAAAAAAAAATATTGAGTCTACATTTAATGGAATAAATTTTATTTATTTGAAAATAAATATGTGATTTGGTGTAATGTATAAAACAGTCATAACATTTTTAGATATTATTATATGGCAATTAATTATGTATGATAATTTTTGGCAAGACAAAATAAGTTAGATATGAAATTCTAAAATTTACAATTATGTTTTAAAACAAATAAAAAGAACATATAAGACATGTTAAAAATACGAACATCTAAGATAATATATAAATTAACACATTCAAAACAATAGATGTTGAGGTCAAATAGAATTTCAAGATCGAAAATAAATTGTGCAGTGAAAGAAGCCATTAATAAAGAAACAGGGAACTAAAAAACAAATATTAAAATACTAGCTCTCAAAAACCATAAGACTTTTATTTTAATTCAAAGATATTTAAATACATTCACTCCCCTACATTCAATTTTTATGTTGATCAATATTATTTTAGCACTGTGTCTTACTACCCATTCGGGTTATATATATACTAATTACACTAGTGTGTTAGGGACTATGAAGTTGAATGTAGAGGAAGTGTGCCCACATTTGCGTGGAGAAAACAATTTTGGGAAAACCACCCTTAGAACACCCGACTGGGATCGAACCCTAATATCCTCATCTTTGGCAGTCTAGTCTATTGCGAGAGTAGCGCCTTAGACCTTAAGACCATCAAATTGGGTTCAATAATATTATTTTACTGTAAGTATTTGATGTTTACTTTCTTAGCAAATAATTATATTCACACACAACTTACAAACCAACTTTGCTCTAAACACAGCCCTCTGCCTCAATGTATCACTATAAAAGCGGAAGCCATAATTTACCCAATAATACATTTTTCGACTGTGCAGAAAACCAAAACCGGAACCCTTATCTGAGTAAGAAATTGTTACTGACATAGGCCTAACTAAGATATTGGACTTTTTTGTAGTAATCAATAATATTGTGATTAAGTTCTTATTAAAGGGAGAGAATATCTAACCAATATAAATCAAAACAGCGGTGAAAGAGGTAGGTCTCACCCAGGTGCAATGAGGCGAGGGCTCGGCTGAGGAACTGACCTCCTGTAGATCTGTGGGGGCTGCTAGGTACTCGTTCTTTCTCCCTACAGATGGCCACAGCTGTGTCCCCAAAATACTAGCCCTTTGTAAAGTGAGTACTTGTGACCATTTGAGTCCAGGACATCCACCAGCTCAATGTTAACATCGGCAACTGACAACAAGGAAATATAAACGTACTGGTAGTAGTTATATAATAATATTGCGTGTCTGGGCTACATCATCTGTAGCCCAGTTTGTGGAAGGATTAGTTCGTACTAATATACCGTTGCCCAAGGGATGCCTGAATATATTGATAGTACATCCTTTCAGTGGAGGCTCTTTAGATGTCCTGATGAGATGAGATGAGGGAGATAGTGAGTATGAGGGTGGTAGTGAGGATGAGGGAGATAGTGAGTATGAGGGTGATAGTGAGTATGAGGGTGATAGTGAGTATTAAGGTGTGGAACCAATGGAAACACTTATACCTAGCTTTAACCTAATTAACCTAATTAACCAAACCCTGGTGACCATTGGGATAGTTCCCCTTCCGGGAAAAATACCAGAGTACCAACCGGGAATCGAACCAGGGACCCCTAGACTCAGAGCCAGGTACATTGATCACAACTCCTTGGGGCTGGTTATTGGTAGGTTTAGGAGCTCAGAATTGTCTAACATTTTGAGCCTCATAACACAAGTCTAATATTTTAATATTTTTAACAAATTTAAAAAAACCTTGTTCATTAATTCACTAAGCCCTGAGTTTACAAATGCTCAAACTTTTACGATTTTAAAAACATTTCTTAAACTATAAAGTTGTAGTATATTTGTTTTTTCTATTATCACATAATTTTTAAAAAAAATCTTAAAAATCTTGGAACAAAAATTTGTTTTTAAATTAAAAAAAAATTAAAAAATTATAAATAAAATTCATTTAAAGTTATTGGGAAAATGAACAAACTATGTTTTTTAAATTGCACATTTTTGTTACTTTTCCAATAAAATGATTATTTTTAAATGTGATTTTGTACCAGTTGAGGTGTTTTTAAATATTAATATTTAAAAACTAGTTTTATTTTTTAATGACAACCACACAACAACCCCCCCCCACATACACCCCCCCACCCACACACACACCAATATTATATAGAGAGTAAAAATAAAAATAATAATAATAATTTTATTTCACCACATTTTACCCCCCGTTCGGTTTTACCCCTTACGCTAATGTGTAATGGTAGGATGATTGTGAGTGAAATGGAGGACCCTACATTTTAACGTGGGTCCGAACCACGGTGGAGGCCTGGTTTCCCCCACATTAAAAGATGTTTGTCAGAGGTAAAGGAAAGGGGTTTTGGTAATAGAAAATCTGTGTGGGCCCAGGATTGAATCCCGGCCCTCGGCACGAATATGTATATATAAAACTTGCTAAAAAGGGTATGGTCCCAGCCTTTTAACGATGTAGGGGCATATACTGGGAATATGAATTTTAAAAAGATTTAACACAATTTGCCTGGAAAGAGGGGGGTTTAAAAAATCATTCCCAGTGAGTCAATATTAATAAATTAAATTTCACAGTGTTGAGTTGTTTAATTTTTAAATTTTGTAAATTTTCATTTGAAAAAAAAAAAAGAAAATAATTTTTTGTGTACAGTCAGTATACTAAACGTTATTTAAAAAAATAAAACGGGAATTTTAATTAAATTATTAATATTCCCTTTTGACAAAGAATGTTGTAAATTTGTAATTCCCTTTTTGATGAAGTGAGGTTGTGAAATTTTCATTTTAGAATGTAAGACAATTTTGATTGTCATATTTCTTTTTTTCGGGGTGTCCTTGGGGGATATTTTTCTGTCCAACGTATCGGGATAACCTCCCCGTAGCTTTCCAAAACCCTTTTTATTCTTAAGCGACCACCAATCCAAAGTCTCCCCTATTTAAAATTTAAAATCCCAAAAGGAAAAAATTTTACAAATATACTGTTATATAAAATTAAAATGTACCTACCAAAAAAAATGTAAAGCTAGAAAGCTCCAGTAGAACTTTGAAAAATAGGATGAATGAGGGTTTTAAGCCCGGTTTTAGTGCTAAATGACATAATTTGATACGAGTAAAACATCTACTTACTCCCTCAATTAATACTAATTGGTTGTCTTGTCTAGATTACTTTTTTTAAATCAGCAATTTCTATGCTACTTTTAGAAAACTCCCCTTAAAACCCAAAAGTAAACAAAAAAGTAGCATTTTAGACTCACTTAAAAACTGATTTTACCCCCCAAAGGGAAGGCAAAACACGAGTGCTTTTATAAAACCCCAAAGGGCCTGTACTGACCGTGCCCTCATCGAAAGTGTCTGTGACACCCCAAGGAACATGCCGTCCATGTTGTTGATGATGGCCAGATAGCTGCCCAGTGAACGGCAACGGGCTGCTTCCGGCCGCTCAAACGCGCTCATGGAATGTGAACAGTGCCCCCCGTAAGACACAGAGTCTGAGACTTGCCGATATTCATCAAACAGCAACATAAACCAAGGGGTCCCGGGGTCCCTACAGCTAAAATATCGGGGTGGCTTCAGTGGCGTGGGTATAATATGGAGGTGGCCAGATGTTTCCCGGGAAAAATATTCAGTTTGAATGGGATTTTTAGGGAATATAAATATAAATTGACCACTCCTGTAATCTAGTGTTAGAGCCCTGGTACGATAGAGGTTAGGGTTTTATCCAAAGGGAATCCCTAATTTCTGTGAAACAGGGGTTTGGAAAAGGTTTTAACTCAGTTCATGAGGACAGAGTACTTTAAACTACTTTTGCATCTCGGTCTAGAAAAAACCAAAAAGTAGTGCCATTTAAAAATTTCAAGTTGATTATTGGAGTTTTTTTATGTATAGATAAGCTTTACAGCAATCAATTTTATTAAATTAAATTATGATTGTTTTGGAAATATGTATTTTTTTTTTAATTTGCATCCCCGACTCAATGTCTGGGTAAACTTGGTACAGTATGTAACAATCTCTACGTTTCAGTGTACATCAGACTATCACACTAGATGCGAGCAGATCTATTCTTCACCATTTAATGCGCTACTCTGTGTTGTATTAGTGTAAGAAAAACTGCCACAAAGAGTTTGTGACCTATACAACTGCTTCCCTTATGGTAGTGAGCATGAACACAATATATTACCATAGGTAGGCACAGATTACCTTCTTTTCTCAAACAATGGAACAAAACAATACATAAATACAGCAAACAAAATCAGCTTAGCTTGACAAAATGTACTAAAAAAAATCTAGCATCTGGGAGAAGTTCAAAGATATGTGACTACAGCATTTTCTGAGTAGGTTTGGTTCTTTAATTAAGAAATGTAACCAGTTTTGGTTATTAAAAAGTTGATTCTTAATTATATTTATTTTGTTTATTATCAATTATTTTACTATGTGTTCGCTTTATATGCAAGTATGATAATTACTCTAATGGGGCATGGATGAGGAAGGAAGCAAGGCAGTAAGCTGCCCAAATTTGTGTGGAAAGAGAGTGGGAAACCTTTTAGGAAAACCCCCCCTCAGTGGACCCGACCAGTAACCGAACTTTGATTATATAAGTTGGAAAAACACATTAATAACTGGTAAATATGTTTTAGTTTAAAACTGGGTGTTTTACAGATAACTAATTAATAGTTGGTGATGTCACATTTACATAAGTAGCTTTAGATTTTTGTGTGACTATGTGAGATTTGGAATCAAAATAATACAACCAGAACCGGACATATTCTGGAACTGTTCCACCACTCTATACAAGAAATCAAAGAGGCGATTTTGAGTAATGATTACAAACCACTAATTTATTTTAGCGACGGTTAAGTATGAAATATTTAATTAATACAACATAATTCTTAAATCCATTACCATGAGTACTGAGATGCTCTAACAAAACATACTTGAATAACCAAATTGAATGCATCTATACGATTTGTACCATGGCTACAAACATGTTCTCCACATAGCCTCCGCCACTTATAAAAGTGCAGCTACACTTACCCCATTTAACTGGAAACCAGCCCCGCTCATGAGTCCTCCGAGCACATCAACACTCCGCTCACATTAAACAAGAAAAACAAGACTGTTTCCTCGGAATGTTACATAGTTCGGCTGACTTTCCCATGTTGTGGACGCTGCGCAGGTGCTAAAACTCTGAGAAAGAAGCGCGCTGGGTGATCACGTGGTGTTCCCTACCTCCCGTATTATCTCCCTCTTGGCGTTG
The DNA here is from genome assembly GCA_039000515.1 of Timema cristinae. Lineage (NCBI taxonomy): Eukaryota > Metazoa > Arthropoda > Insecta > Phasmatodea > Timematidae > Timema > Timema cristinae. Next base: position 9,021 of record JBCFYV010006661.1, read on the forward strand.
TGCACAGCAAGGAGCAGTCACTCTTTGATGCTTTTAGGATGTAGGATATTTCTATGTGTAAGTCTACGTTATATTGGAAAAACATTATATAATTTGTAAACTGGGGAACTGTTAAGTTGTAATTTTATGAAGGGAACGAATTGGATTTGCTTCAGCATTTTTTTAATGAATAATTTTACTAATTTAGTTTTGTTGGGTAATTAGATTTGTTATGAATCGAGGCATTTTTTTGGACGTATATCTTTAAAATTTTATTCTATGGTAGTATAATCAAATCAAGTTTTGTTATTTATTTTTGTAGGGTAGATTGAGCTATTATGATTGGGATCCTGTCTTACTGTGCTAGTCGTTCTAAAGGAAACTTATATGTATTGTTATCTTACTTTCAATTGTTACGCCAGGAAAATTTCGATTACTGTTTGCCAACCGTTATTATACACTCAGTATGTTTGTAAGAGATATATTATGCCTTTAGGTAGGTTGCCCGGCCTCACGGGTTGATGGACAATAATCATATCTTCATTTATTTTGAATATAACCAGGTGTATGGTCAGGAGCATAATCCTACTAGGTGATATGGATAAGGTATGAAATGTGATACAAATAGACTTTCTAATATACGTGTTTGCCAACTTTCATTATTCATTGTTCACTTCATTTTAACTTTTGGCACGTATGTAGATTAGTTCAGTTAAATTATTATGAATATTCTTTTTATTTGATTGAGCGTGTAATACTCTGAAATTCTATAATAATTTCTTGTACATAGATTCTTTTGTTTTATTTATAAAGTTATTTTTGAACATTGTCCATAATCTAATAACGCAATATTGTTAACGTTTGGATTATGAATATAAAATGGCCTCTAGGTCAATGTCATCTTCTATGCTGTTGTTAAACTTTAGCATCAAGCATACTCAAACTCCAATTAACGTGCATAATTAAATATTTATTTTTAGTGATTGTTAAACATCTAGGTTCAGATACTTGGGCTTGGGCACATTTGAGTGTAGATCAAATTAAGGTCCCTGGTGTTTCATTTTATTATTGCAACACCTTCTCTCCTGACAACAACATCACTTCTTACATCAAACCTATGCTAGGATTACTAGTGACATCTTGTGACATACTATGCTGCTTTTTATTTACATAATCAATCTCATAATTCTTGAATTCCTCCTTTTCCTCTACTTTCTTCCTGCTTCCCAGTCATGCATATTTTCATTCCTCATTCTCTCTTTCCTATTGTGTTTGTCCAAAGAATACAAATTGAATATCGTA
>JBCFYV010006662.1:0-63970 GCA_039000515.1 Timema cristinae
AATTAGATTGATTTAAAGGGCTCAAAAATTATTGTGAGAAAATAACCAACTAGAGACAGACAAATCAAATCGGTGGTGTTAAAACGAAGAATCGCTACACTCGTTTGAAAATCAGACCAAATAATTTTATTTTATACTCTGGGCAGTATTTTTCTAGCTCACCTAACAAAGGGGGCCCCAAAATAAAAGTGTGCAAACAAAAAATTTTTCACCCTCAACTTGTATTTTCCATCCCGTCACCTAAGCAAGCACGAGGCACTGTGTGGTCAAAACTGTTTGCACATTCCTAAGGGCAGCCCTGCTCTTTACATCTAACAAATTTTATTAGAGCCCACTTTCATTCCTTGTGAATATAACTTTCCATTTACCCATGTTTTTTGGGGTATCTACACTTTAACAATAATTGGAAAAGGGAAAAGGGAAAGGGAAAAATTTTTGAGGAAAAGTTCCTATTCTTTTGTTGAAAAGTAGTGGTAAAAGTGGAAAACTATTTAGAAAAACGTGCCAGGATTTAAACCCTGATCTTTTTGTTGACAGGAAACAACTGCAAAGCAAAATTTTAAAGGCTTCTGGGTAACGGCTAAAATTTATTCAGTTTATGAAAAAAAAGGCTCCTCATTTTGGTATTAAGGGGTTTCAGTCTTTAACGAAGTATGTTTGGCTGTGAACCTTGGTTGGATATCAAAAAACTCCTATTCTGAAAAAAAGCTTTTTGATTTTGGGGGAGATGAAAATTTTTTGAAATGTATTAAGGGAAATTACTCCCATGGCAACCCAAGTTTCGCATGGATACATGACTTCAACTTTTATTATGGTATGTACATCAAGCCTTTGTTGTGTCAGCACGAGGCACGGGGACGAAAGTGTTTACTCCGTGGGTAACTATTAGGATTAGGGTTTGAAAATTTCGTTGGTGATCAGTGTTGAAGCATCAGAGTAGCAAGGGCTGGAGTGTTGATTAGCTTGAAAAAAGACTATACATTTTTCAGTAGAATTTCTTTAAATATTTTTTGGTGGTATCATCAATTACTCCATGGTTGGCAAATTTATTTTTAAAAATTTTAAAATTTTTATGATTGCAACGTTTGTTTTCCGCAAAATTTTGTTTTTCCCCTTTTAATAGACTCACAAAATGGTATGTTAATATTGGAGGGGGCAACTTACGGTAGCGCCCCCCCCCATTCCCCCCACATACACTTTTGGAAAATTTTTTTATTTTTTATGGTTGCAATAGTTTGTTCCGGATTGTTCCGCAAAATGTTTTGTTTGTCTGCCCCCAAAAAAATCTGCTGTTTTTTTGGAGGGGAAATCCGGAAAAAAAAACAATTGCAATCATAAAAAATGATTTTTAAAAAAATGGGGAAGGGGAGGTCAACTTCGTGGACATGCAAGTAAATTAAATTTATAGGTGTATAAAAAAAGATCAAAATATTTTTTCCCGAACAAAAGAAGAACAAATTTTTCAATCATAAAATATTTTTTTGTGTTTTTAGGGGGGAAAGGGACAATGAGGAGCTTCTGGAGGTCCATAGTAAAAATTCATTTTTTTTTGAGTATATCAAAAAAAAAAAAAACATTTTTTTTTTGGGGGCAATTTTTTTGGAACAAACAATGAAAAAAAAAAAAAAAAAAAATATTGTAATTTTGCAAAAGAGATTTAAAGGTACTATAAAAATAAATATATTTTACACTCCTTATAAATTGAATTATATTATGGAGAGAGAACAAAATGATGATTCATTTTTCTTTGGCAAATCATGTGCATATAGTAATATATTATTGCAAAGTGAGAATATTATATAAAAATAAACTTGATAAGGACTTGATTCGTTGGTGAATCAGGTCAAAAAAAATGATTTAAAAAATTACTAGGAACTTGCAGCAATAAACTCGAGTTTACAAAAAAAGGTTTTGGTTTTTTTTAAAAATTTTACTTTGACAAATAAAAAATAGAAATATTTTTACATTATTTTAGGGGCTTTCCACATGTGTTTTTTTCTATGTTTTCCCAGCCACTTTCACGTAAATTGGGTGCATTTACTATTAAAAAAATCCTCCTTCTTGCACCCTAATAGCTCAAAACCCCAAAATAATCACTAAAATTTAATTAAAAAAATTTGGGAGTGATTAGTTATAGGTTAAACTTATTTGGATAAGAATGCTTTTTATTTTGATTAAATTTTTTAAAAGAAAAAATTTGTTCTCTTTCCCTTTTTCTCACACTCATTTTTTTTAATGAAAGTCATATGTAATAAAAAAAAAAATTCCTTTTTTTGAATTAAATAATTTTTCTTACATTATTTATTTCAAAAAAAATTGTAGAAAAAACTGTGTTTACATAATAAATAGCGGTTTTTCATTTGAAGTAAATTCAAATTTCTTACGCCTTGCAAATTTAAACTCAATTTCTACTTTTAATTTCATTTCTTGGGCCTAAATTACTGTCTAAGTGATTCAAAATACATAAATATTTTTTAGGTGCCCAAAGGATTCTCATGATTTATACAACTTATAGGGTAACTTTAAGGAATACAACCTGAAACTTGACCTGATGTACCCCTTTTAGGGGGATCAACGAGAGATTGAAATATTCAAATACATAGTTTCTAAAATTTTAATCCATATAAAATTTTGGAAAATTGCCAATTTAAAATAGATTCATACATTCACACAAATTTTTAAGGCAATTAAAAAAAATTCCCTGACTTTTTCCAAGTTTCCCCGGCAATTTCTCATAAAATTTCACTTTAAAAATTTTCATACTATAATGTGAAAATTTAAATTTTAAAAAATTTATTTCGGCCCCCTTCCCCCCACAACCCACCTTGCCTCACCTCCATGGGAAAAATAAGAAAACAACGTCTTCCCAATCAGTTCAGGGAAAATGAGGAAAAATAATTAAATATTCTAACCCTATAAAAAGTTTAAAAATTGATTTACTTTGGATCATGGCAGAAAAAAGTACTAAATAACAGGCCCTAAGAACATACTAAAAAAATTTTTTCTTAAAATCTTATTTTACCCAAACTGTACAATCCCGAACTAATAGCTCACAAAAGGAGGAAACTGTGTTCTTCATATTATTAGTCTCAAATCAATTTTTTTTTTAAAAAATCAAAAGTCATACAATAAGAATATGCTATATTTTAAAAAAGTAAGCTTTTTCTTTTTCCTTTTAAATTTTCTTTAATCTAATTTTTCCCCTTTCTGCCTTCTTCTTTTCTTCTTCACTTCTTTCCTGCCTTTATCTCCAAATATTAAATTTGTTTGGCACCTCTCATAAACCAACATCTTTTTTCTAAAGTGTATGTTTTTAATCCCTCCTGCTTTTTGTATCTCTCATGAATTGGCTTTTTTTTTTTTTTTTCATCAAATTTTCAACCGAAAGTTTATTTTTGAAAAAAAACCTTTAAAAAGTTGCATTCCCAGCGACAGGACAAGGAAATCTTTATTTTCCCCAAAAATGTTTTAGTTTGCATTCCTATTAGAAAGCTACCAAAATTTTTCAAGTCCCACTTCACTAAACGATCACAAGGCGAAATATTTTTAAACTTAAATTTTTTGAGGGTTTCAAAAATGCAAGTATTCTTTTCTTGGGATTTTCAGCCAGAAATCTTTATGTGTTGGCATGGTTGAGTTCCTCCAAAAGAAAAGAAAATTCTTCTGGCCCAGTTTGGTGAAATTTTAATAACAAAGAAACCAAAGAAGACAAACCTTCACAGCTTTCTGTTTTAAGGGACTTTTTCTTGTATTTGCAATCAGGTGGTTAACATACTGCGGCACTCGGGTATAAATTTTAGTTTTTGTCTTTCTGTTTCTGTGATTGCAGTTTCTCCCAACAAACTTTTTTTTGCAAAACCTACTTAATATTTTTGTAAGGATCAAATTTTCTGATTTTTTTGTGTCGATAGACAGTAACTTTGGACCCGTGCACTTCATCAGATCAGGTTTCACAACGATTCATAAGGTATCTTAGAAGTTTCTCTACAGCTTCAAAAAAATGGGGTCATTGGTTTTGATGTCTGGAACCGTTGCAGGAAAGGCTGACATTCATCTGCAATTGTCTTGCAGAAAGCTAATTTACACTTTAGGAATGGATCACAGGCTGCTCTTTTCAGTGTCTCTACAGGTTTTTGTTTTAGGAAGTTTTGCTTCTTTGATAAACTTAACAACATGGTCCCAAATTTGTAATGCCCTCTGAAAGCACTTTGCATTCTCTAACCACCACACACCACAGAACTTCAATGGAAAGATGCACATCCTGTCAACTGGGTAAACAATGCTCGACGAGCTGGAGAGTCAGTGAACAGTGAGTACATGTGACGCAATAAGACTTATACCCAATCAACAGACTCCACTCCTGTTCTCAAGGAACCATGAACAACATGAAGCCCACATGTTCCTAGATTTAGCAAACTACATACTTCATTGTCTGTGACAGATTTGATGTGTTCCTGAAGAAGTGTTATAAACTTTAAATTGACATTTGGGCCATCCATTGACACTTGTATCAACTTAGAGAGTGGAAGAGGAGAAATACATCCAGAAAATGCTTCATAATTCTTCAGCGGTGCTCCTATCGAAAAACACATGTTTAAGTAACGACTGATGACTTTAGATTTTTCCTTGTCCCCAGAATCTTATTACAATGTCATTTGTCCTCTTGAATAACTTTATTCAACGCCATCAAACAAAATTTCAAAGTTTTTCCCTGATTTTAGGCGTCCAGTAAATTGTTTGAAAGAATGGAGCCAAGCCATGCACAATGAAGTATGCAGCCTTGTCTCCACCAAGGTAAAGGCATTGGCAATGGAACACTCGGGAAACATCAACTGAAAAATTGTACTTAAATTATTGCACAAATTGAAAGACATTTTTTTGTAAACACTTGCATAGCCCAAATTACTTCCGCCCTTTGTATATCATCTTTTATAAAAAAAGTGTTATTTTTTGGAAATAAATTTTACTTTGGCAACAGCTTCCCCCTTCTGCGGCTTTACGATTTTCCCATGAAAACGCACAAAAACAGAAAAGACACGCACAAAAACTGATGGTGAGGCACACAAAGGCTAGTGAAGACTGAAGACGAATGTAGGTCAATGGCAAATGTGTTGTTTTGGGCAGGAGGGGGAGGGGGTGAGTCACCAGTGGGGCCCGGGCTGAACAACAGGTGGGGGACTGTGAAGAGGGGTGAGTGCAGTGAACTCGCCGGTGAGAATAGCCAGTGACTCGTGCTACCCGGCAACTTCTACTGTACAGTACTATTTTAATTTTTCCCCTTTTAAAATACTCATCGCCCCCCTTATAACCCAAATCGCCCATTGGGGGTGACGCCCCAGGTTGGGACCACTTTTTTAAAGTATGTGATTTAAAGTTCAAAAGATTGAAAGGAGAAAAAATTTGTTGGAAATGTGAACAGCCTGTCGGAAGACTTTCTTTTGGAAAATAAAATTGTGAAGGTCTGCATGCTTTGATTGATTAAAATGAAAAGCTTTTTTTTGAATGAAAATGAATATCGAGAAGGAAAGACGTGAAGCAAAGGAAATTTGGAAGGTCAAGCTAAAAAAATTTAAAATTAATGTGAGAAAAATCTCATTCTAAGGCCTCTGAAGGCATTACAGTACCTGTGGTTGACAGAGGAAGGGGAGACGCAATATCTATTTTAGCTGTTTTTAATGGAAAATACCAACAAAGGATTTTTTTAGTTTAAAAAATATTTTTGTTTGTTTTATTAATACTATTAGGTCTTCACTTCATATTTTGTTCTTTTGACCTGTCTAGATTTAGTTGAATTAGCTTGCTAAGTGATAGTAGTGAAAACATTTAACAGCTTGCTTCAATGAATTTGAAAGTGACATTCTAACAGTTTTGAAAATTGTTTATTTTATCACCTATGACTATATTTCATATTTTTATGTGTCCTGACTGTAATATAACAACCAATTGTTTAATAAAGACGAATAACTATTTAAAGTGTATTATTTCATACTTTAACTGACTCAGTCAGGTAATTCATGAAATACCTAGCTTTTTGAAATAACAGAATTTTTACACTTTACGGTCACATATATACACTAGGTAAATAAAACTATTTTTATTTTACACAATATGGAATTAAGGATTGAAGATGGTCCTTCATTGACATTACGACTGTTGTTCACATTATACTGGAATACTGATAAAGAGATCAGGGTTCATACCCTATTCAAATGTACAGAGGTTTTTTCCAAAATCTTTTCCCCACTTACTTCTTAAAAGAGAAAACCAAAAAGACATACATCCAATCTCTTTTACTTTGTCCTTATGTTATACCTTTTACATGTTCCTATCTATGTGTCCTATCATTCTTTAAAAAAAATTCCCCTTTTTTTTTCCTCTTTTAGGCATTTCCACTCCCCCCTGATGAGTTCCGATAGTATAAAACCTAGGTCGGGGGGATTGGGCGATGATCTATTTTCTTAAGAGGCGACCATTACCTTTTTGTCCAATGGCAGCAATGTAAAATGTAAACTGTGTTTTTCTTTTCATTGTAAAAGCCATATTGTATTAGTCCTTTTTATATGTTTCTATCCACCTGTCCTATACCTCCACCCAAATATAATACAATTACCTTATTAATCTCTGTTTAATCGTATTTCTCGAAGATGAAAACAATGCTCTTCAAATAGTCTCAATAGTCTATGAAATTTTTTTTAAAGTCATGCCAAGATGATCAACTTACCCTCTAATTAACAAAAGTTAAAAAAAAAATTAGTACTTTACCAACTTGAGGTTCAAAATGGTTATATATTTTTTTTTTACATGGAGTTAGGTGCAGCTGTAAATTTGTTGTACCTATTTTGTGTTTTATAAAAATTTACAATTTAATAAAAAAGTTTGAAAATGGTAAATTAATTTTACTAAACATTGAATCAAACTCAAGAATTAATATGCAAAAAAAAACTCACCGGCAATACATTTAAATGGTGTTTGATTAAATGACAAATATATTCATAATAAAATAGAAGAATGGGGAAAAAATCTGACAATGAAATTTCAAATTTACTTCAAAATTATTGTCAATGAGTACTATCACAAAAAATATGTTCAAATTTAAAAATTATAACTATGAAAATAAACAAAATTTAAAAAAATAAATGAAGGTGTGACAATTTAAAATGATATTGTCAATCCTGTTAGAGGTAGCTCATCTGTGTATACATGAATTATAGCTCTAAAATAAATTGTTGTAGATAGAATGTTGGTATGCTTGTAATTAGCACCGCGTCTTGCTCCCTGTTCGAGTTTATACGCTGGTATGCTTGTAAATGTGAGCAAATAAGGTTATTAATGCTCAACTTTCGGGGCCCTATCTATACCTCATAGAAGTGTGAGATTTAACATTTTAATTAGTTACTCAAGTATTGTGGAACGGTAATTCAATAAACATATTTCTATTAAGCTTTTTTATTCTCATGAAATTGGCTAAAAATAAATACCTACGGGACACTATAAGAAAGTGGAGTTCACAAAATATTTGCAGAAGAAAAGGGGAGGGCAGAGTTTTATAGTCCAGGCAGCTTCAATCCCCCATGTCGGAACGAGGCAAGGCTATAAAGAGATGGATGGGAAGCCAAATAGGAACGTTTAAGAGTTTGTTAGAACTGAGCAAGAGGAATGGATAGATGATAGGTAATACGTGGTTTAAGAATAAGAAAGTTATAAGGTGACATGAAACATTGCTGATGGTCAAGAAGAAAGAGTACCATTATATCTTTTTTATAAGAAGCCAATCGATTGTAAAACACAGCTAAGTTTCAAGTACCACCAACGGGAAAAAAAAAAAATCTTAATTTAAGAATATTTTTATTAACAAGAATTCAATTTTACTTAAACAAAACAATACAGGCAGAAAACCTATTATTTATCAGAGTTGTATCACTTCCTTCTGAATCAATATTTGTCTGAATGCTTTGAGTCATCAATATTTGGATCTGGATCAATATCAGAGTCTAATTCTTCTGAGCCAAAGTGCAAAAGAGTGATTGAAAAAAACTGCAATTCTAATACACACGTTTTATGCAATTTAAAACATATTAAAAATTTTAGTGTGTTTTAGAAATCAAGGATAATTGGATGTTTCATGTAAATTCCTGAACTTTAGTATACTGGTTGCTGGTGGCAAACCCTTATAGGAAGGAAAGAAAAGAGGCCTCGATAATCAGAGAGGGTTTAAAGGTATGAAGTTGAAAGAGGAGGTACATGGGACAGAGTTCCATATTATTATAAAAGGACCAGATCCCAGTGACAAAACCAGTGACGAGGAGGAAAAATGGATAAGATTCCTGGCAGCATTGATGGTAGCAGCTGAAAAGGAATACTGGAGAGCCAGCGGAAGGAAAAAGATCAAAGGAAAACGCCATGGTGGACTCGTAACAAAAGACGCTGTAATGAGAATAATAGGCCCTTTGGGAGTGGTTCCCGTAGAGAAAAATGAAAGACCAAGGGAGGAATATAAGGCCAAAAAGAAGGAAAGCCAAAGAGTGTTGGAGAGGAGAGAAGAGAAGTAGATGAAAACTAGGGGACGACAATGTACTAAGAAAGTTCAAGAACAGTTGTTTCATGGAATGAAGTGGAGCGGTACAGTTAAGGTTTAATGTAAGGAAGAATTGAGATGGTGATTATGCCCAGGGAAGAGAGACAGGTGCATGATAGTGTGATATTTAGGAGGGTAGCAGTTGAAGATAGGGGAAAAGCTTTAAATAACTGGGGAGTGTGAAAAGAGGAAAGTGGAATAAGCAAAAGAGAAATCATTGAGATAAAAGCATGCAGAAGGTTTTTTTCAGAATTTGTGGAAATCTAATTTATAGAAGGGATGTGTCGAAAAAGGGTTGTAAAGGAGGGATCTAAAAGGACATACTATTTACAATATTGATATACCCAAGGAAACTGAAATGTTGGGTATTTGACCGAGATGATTAAGTAGAATTTGAGCTGATGAAATGAACTTTCTAGAGTATTATGCAATGACATATATTTGGAAGAATTTTACAGGAAAGGGTGGATAAAAAAGACATTTAAAAGGGAACAAACACCTGTACTTTCTACTTAAATAAAAAATTACAAATACCTCAAAAAAGCAAAAAGAGATATATTTTATTAGAATGAAAAGAATGGATAGGAAGAGGAATGAGAGGGTAGAGAGGAATTAATAAAGGCTGGAGCCATGTGTTGGACATAGAGTAGAGAAGTTACAAATTAGGTGGTTATAGTCCTGTTAGGAAAATGGAGGCGAGGACAATAGGCTTCTCCCGAGTACTTCGAGCCGAACTCGTCATTTAAGTTTGAGATCGAGATCAAAAGTTTTGTAGGTTGTCATTTAGAGTTTCAACTTGATATAATAATAATCAATTTTCAAAATACAATGGTAAGGCAAAGGCTATTTTATTTAGATAAATCCAGAATTTCCACTTTAAAAATTATTCGGTAACTTGAAAGTTTGTTAAATTAATATCAATTTAACATGAATAAGGTATAGAGCTTTTAAACCTACTTTTGACCAGTAAACTAATTCAATATTGTTGCCCTTTTGAATTATCCTTGATTGAAGTTTATACTTGTATTGCCATGACAAAGCCCAAATGAAAATAAAAATAGTTAAATAGATTACTAAAACAAGTGAATACTCCATTTTTTACATGGTTCCTTCTAAAATAATGATTTAGTTAAATTATAACATTTAACTACAAAGTTTAGACATAGTTTAGTTACTTTTAGTTTTAGAATTATGTTAGTTAGCCTGTATAAAATAAGTGTTGTTCATAATTGCAATAAATATTTTACCAAATTACCACATTTTAAATAAGAAAAAGCATTTAATAATTATTTTTGTTTACTATAAATATTATATAAACCATTTTTAAATTAAAAACAATTTATAAGGATTTAAAAATTAATTAAATAAATTTTTCAAATTAAGCTAATTTTTAGCAAGGGCCCACACGCGCACATGTGTATTTGCACATAGAGGATTGGAATTGGAAAAAAAAGTGCATATGTGTGATTATACTTAGACTAAATAAATGCAATATGAAACATTTAAAATTGTAAACTGTTTGTGATTCTTGTGTTTTCTTGTAGGGTAAATTAAGTTATGGAAGTATATTTTCGGAAAATAATAACTCATTAAAAATTGAATTTTATTAACTTTATTCATGTAATGTTAAGTTTAATTTTAATGTTCTTAAAGACTTGAGTGTTGAAACTATCTTTATTATTTTTCTATTAAATTTTTATTTGCATGTTGATCTTCTTTTTAAGTCATATTTTTAATTTAAAAAATGATATTTCCATTTTTTAAAACTTTTTTTTTTCAAAATATTAACTTTTATAATTTATTTAATAACATGGTTTGGTTTAACATATTTTTAAATATCTAATTTTAAAAATGTGATATCTACATTTTATTTGTTTTGATCAAAAACAATTTTAAATATACTATTTTATTTTAACATAAACTAATTAATACCCCTTATGAATTTTAAAGTTATGAATATACTGGAACTCAGGGGGCTTTTAAATTCTCGGCTTGAGTTTTGACTTAGTGAAAAAATTCATAAAAATCTAAATTAGTTGTAGTAAGGAAAATAATTCCTATATATAGAAGTTCCATTGAGAATTGAGCCTATATTTGCTTAAAGGTTTTTAAAGTTGGTTTGTTCTAAAATTTTCAGGATTTTATGTAGTTACAATTTAAAAAAACCATTACTATAATTAAGACAAGTGTTGATGAACATGGGATATTATAGATGAAACTTATAATATAGTGTAATAGATAAGGTCAAATGACAAAAATGGAATTTTTATAAATACAAAAAAGTTAAATATAAGTTGAGATCTTTCCTTATCTGAGAGTTTTTTGAATTCCTGGTTCCTTGTAAAATCAGGATGTGAATTAATCACAAGTCCGGCATGTTTCGGCGCTCGATAGGCACCATCCTCAGGTCATAAATGAATCCTGAAATAAGTTCTTTCCACGAAGAATCGAATTTGAACTCTATCTTATTACACTATATTATATGTTTCATCTATAATATCCCATGTTCATCAACACTTGTCTTAATATATGTATGGTTTGTTAAATTGTAAATACATAAAATCCTGAAAATTTTAGAACAAACCAAACTTAAAAACCTTTAAGCAAAGTATAGGCAATTCTCAATGGAACTCTATTAATTCTTTTCTAATCATAATTGTTTTCTTGTCATCATTTTATACACCTTATTTTATTTTAATAATGTCTAAAATTTACATGTATTTTAATATGTTTTATTGTTTTTGTTATATATGTGCTTTTTGACTCACATTTTTAATGTGTTTGTAAAGGTTCAATTATTACTTCTTAACCTAATTAAAAACTTTTTCTCAATACATAATCTATTTTCACTCACAATTAATGATTCTAATTGATTTTTGTTTCTTGTTTTAACAACAACTTTGCCACTCAGTCCATTGACTCTTTATATAAGTAAAATTAATTAATACTGTAAATTTTTAATTTTTATATCAATAACCTAATTTTTTATCTTATTCATATCTTTAAATTTTGATTCTATTTTTATCAAATAGGATCAAATAAAAAAAACCTGCCCTCCAGACCCCTTGGGATACCAAATAAAAAGTTGGATTTTGGGAAATGGGCGAGAGAAGGGCCCAAGGGAAGCCCTGGGGACAGGTATTTAAAGGGGGGTACTTTGGATTTATGGAGGAGGGGTTTGGGGGGGGAGAGAGGAGAGGCCCTAGGTCTTGGGGGAAGGAGGGGTGGTGGGGGGGAAAAAAAAAGGACTAGGTCATGGGGAGGGAAGGGGGGAAAAAGGGGATTAGGTCATGGTGGGGAAAAAGAGGTGGTGGGGAGAGAAGGGGAGGTGGGTCATGGGGAGAGGTGGTGGGGAGAGAAGAGAGGACTAGGTCATGGGGGGGGTGGGGGAAAAAAGAGGACTAGGTCAGGGGTAAAAGGGGGGAGAGGGGGTGGAAAGGGGGGAAAGGGGGGGGGAAGAAAAAGGGACTAGGTCATGGTGAAGGGGGAGGTCGGGGGGGGAAGAAGAAGGATAGGTCAGGGAAAGGAGGGGTTTTGGTGGGGAGAGAAGAGAGGACTAGGTCAGGGTTTGGAAGGAGAGGGGGGTTTGGGGAGAAAGGAGGGGGACTGGGTTATGGTGGGGGGAAAGATTGGTGGGGGGGAAAGGGGGACTAGGTAAATGGTAAAGGGAAGGGGTTTGGTTTAAGGGATAGAAGTGGGGAACTAGGTCAGGGAGGAGAGGTGGTGGGGAAGAAGAGGGGGTTGGGCATGGAGGGAGAGTGGTGGGGAGAGGGGAAGGATAGGTCATGGGGAAAGGAAAAGGGTAGGTGGGGGGGGGGGGGAAGAAGAGGACTGGGTCATGGGGAAGGAGAGGTGGTGGGGAGAGAAGAGAGGACTAGGTCATGGGGGAAAGGAGGGGTTGGGGTGGGGGGAAAATGAAAAGAGGGGGAATAGGTCTTTGGTTTGAAGGGGGGGTGGTGGGGAGAGAAGAGAGGACTAGGTAAATGGGGGGAAAAGGGGTTTGGTTTTGGGGGGGGAAAAGGGGGAAAAAGGAAAAGGGGGTCAGGGGAGAAGGAAAGGTGGGGGGGAAAGAGAAGAAGGACTAGGTTTTGGGGGAAGGAGGGGTTTGGTTTGGGGAAATTGGGGGGAAGAAAAGGATAGGTCAGGGGAAGGGAGAGGTGGGGGGGAAGAAGAGAGGACTAGGTCTTTGGGAAGGAGAGGGGGTTTGGGAAGAAGAGGGACTAGGTCATGGTGGGGAGAGGTGGTGGGGAGAGAAGGGGAAATAGGTCAAGGAAAAGGAGAGGTGGGGGGGGAGAGAAGAGAGGATAGGTAAGGGTTTGAAGGAGAGGTGGTGGGGAGGAAGAGAGGATAGGTCAGGGTGAAGGAGAGGGGGTTTGGGGAGAAAGAGAGGACTAGGTCTGGTGAAGGAGAGGTGGGGGGAGAAAAGGAAAATTGGTTGGGGGAGTTTTTTGGGGGGTTTAAAAAAGGGCCCCGGGAAAGGGGTTTGAAAAGGGGGTTAAGGAGATGATGGTATAAGTAAAAAAAAAAAAAAAAAAAAAAAAAAAAAAAAAAAAAAAAAAAAAAAAAAAAAAAAAAAAAAAAAAAAAAAAAAAAAAAAAAAAAAAAAAAACCCCCCCCCCCCCCCCAATAAGCATGTGGCTTCTAGATTTTTAACACAGATAAACAAAGCTAAATACAAGTCCTCTGAGTGAAAAACCCTTCTGAATAGACATTATCACACACATTTAAACCAAAATTTGTGTATTGGGGTTTTTCCCATATTTTTTCCCTTTCCCTAGGTGGATTTCTTTATTAAATTTACAAAAAAAATTTTTTATGTTTTTCCCTTTTCTTTTATTAATTTTCATTATTATTATTATTATTAAAAATTACCAATTTATCTCTTTAAAGAAATTCTTGTTCCCTTTTCTCCCTTTTTTTTTTTTTTTGGTTCCTCTTTTAGGAAGGTGTTTTGCGTGTTTCAAACTTCTCTCTGATGAGTTCTGAAAGAATGAAACCTAAGCCGGGGGATTGGGAGTGAAAATTGATTTTTTTTAAATACAAGTGTGAAAAGTGTTCTTTTCATTGCAACAGCCATATTGTGTTTGGTTTTTTTTTATATGTTTTTAAACCCCCTTTCTTAACCTTATTCTGAAATTTTTATTACAAAATATACCAATTTGGAATCTATAGCAGGGCCTCTTAAATTTTAAAAAGGATACATAATATAGAAACAATACAAACCCCCTAAAACAATACTATACTTACTTAGTCTATACTTTTACATGTTACAGACATTTTCATTTTTAAAAATTGAAACATAAGCAAATATTGATAAGTCATTGTTTTAATAAAAAAAAGGAAAAAAAATATGCAAATTTTTTAAAAAGATAGTTAAAAGTTTGTTTTAGCACCCTCAAATAAATACACATCAAAATTGAAATTTAAAAATTATAATGAAACCCAAAATTGAAATAAAGATGTAATGCATGGGTTTCAAATTTCAACACAGCCCTTTTTTTTGGGACAGCCAGAATAACATTATTAACATATTTAAACCCTTTTTTTACAATGGAGTAATTTTTTATATAGGGTTTGAAATAGAAACAAAAAAAAAAAATTAACACTTTCGGGCTAAATGGCCCCTTTAGAAATTTAAAAACAGTTCCAAAAATGCAATATATGTTGAACAGTAATATGAAAGAAAGTTTTTAAAAAGGCTCATCTAAACCCTGTTCATGGTTGGAAAGAACGTTTGTAAGGTCTTTTTCCTATCGAAATCCTACTATATTAAAGAATTATGACCCGGGAAAAACCCTTTCCAGATACACTTCCTACCCTAAACTTTGGGATACAACCAAACGCCCAAACCCAAACTTGTCCTTGAGGTTCTATAAATTTTACGTTTTTGTTTATTCTTCTTAATTTTATAGATAGAAAAGTGATTTAAATTTAAAATTAAAGTAAAAAAAAGTAAATACTTGTTTAAAATTTGTATTCAAAATTTGTATAGAAATGCAAGACAATATTTGGGTGTGATTAGCAGAGAAGATTTAGTTTTTTATTGTTTCTTTTTAGTTGCATACTAAAAAAACCTAAAACTGTTATTGGCATTTAGCTTTAGTAACAAGCTATAGTTAAACATTTCAAATGTAACTATCATTTTCTTTAATCTTTTAGTGTTTTTTTCCCATAAAAGTCTCACAATTTTTTTTTTATCATGCATCTTACTACTTGTTCGGTATACGCACACATATTTACTAATTACTCTAATTTGTTACAGATAAGGAGAGCTGAATTTAGAAGTGTACCCAATTTGTGTGAAAGGAAAGTGAATATTAGGGAAAAACCCCATCATACACCGACTGAGATTCAAAACCCCGTTTCCTTGGGTCAGCAGTCTAATCTATTGCAAAAGGAGATTAGACCAAGTGGCCATGAAACAGGTCACAAAATCATTTAAGTATAACCTCGTTAAGTAAACCTAGCTAAAATTTGAACCCAAGCCTCACTCCACAAGTGAACTAGAGTGAAATTAAATTTTACAGTGAGAGTGTTCCCCTTGTCCCCAATTATAAAAAGGAATGTACCAAAAAATTTTAAAATTTTGGTAGCGTGCGAACAAGAGTAGTGAGGGGCAGTTGAAGTTGAAAAGTGTATGAAGGGAAAAAGTCTACCTGTTTGTACCAAAGCCTAACCTATTAATCTAAAGAAGTGGCTACTTAAAAATTTGAGTTTTAAAAAAGTTGTATTACATGTTAAAACTTGACTTGAAAGTTCAAGAAATTGAATTTTTTTAGTTTACCAAGAAATGTTTTAGTTAATTAATTTGATTCAATGTTAAATAAAAATTTAAAATTTGAGCAGTCTACCCAACCTTTTCTTTTGTCTGATTAAAAAATAATTCTATAACTTATACAGTATGTTAAAAAGAGATTATTTTAGAAATACTTGTAATTTTAAATTTGTTTCTGCATTAAACGGATTAAAAAACCTGTTTTCATTAAACTTGACTCAAATTGAAAAAAGACTACTCACACATGCTCTTTCCCCTATCACTTAAATATATTTGGGGTTTTTTTTTTTTTTTTAAAAATTAATTAGCCTAAATATAGTTTTGAAAAGTACATACAAAAGAGAGATACAAAAAAAAAAGGAGAAAAACATATAACAAGCCAATGGAGTAGCCCTTCCCCTATTCCTTCCGGTTATAGAATATTATAAAATAAAAACAGGAAAATATAAAAAAAACTAAAATAAAACAATTGTAAAAAAAAAAATAGAAAGTTAGTAGAAAAAAAGGAAAATTGCATCTCCTTAAAAAAAAAGTCTGTAGTTACGTTTTGCCTTCCCTTTTTTTAGTTCTTTTTATGATTTCCTGATGGGTCTGCCCTGTTGTTCACCCCTGCGTCTTGTGTAGGTTGTGACTCATCAGATCCAAATGCTAAAGGTACTTGTGGCAGTTCAATGTCTGCCACAAGATTTGTCAGTCTGTTTACCCCATATCGGTAAAGAGCAGGTAATATTGCCTGGCAAGGATGATCCACGACAGTGCTAAACAAAATTGGAATTTTTTAATTAAAATAATTCATTTAATTTTGTTCCTCCCTAACCCCCATATCATTATTTTGTTTTAATTTCTTTGATGGAAAAAGGTGAAGGAAAGAGGTTAGGAACAAATAAAGGCACTTCACAATATGTTTTATTTGGAAAGGGTTAGAATTGTGGGGATTGGTGCCTTAAAAAACAAACGGTGCACAAATAAAACCATTCCAAATTATATATTATTATTAGCCCCGCGTTTACTACCGTTCGGGTTATACGCCTTACGCTAAGTGTAATGGTGGGGTGTTGTGAGTGAAATGAAGGCCTACAGTTTAACGGGGGAATCCGAACCACGGTGGGGCCCCGGGGTTCCCCACATTCAAAAAGATGTTTGTCAAGGTAAAGGGAAGGGGTTTTGGTAATAGATAAATCTTCCCGGGACCGAGGTTTGAACCCCGGCCCCCAGCATAGAAGTCAAACCCCTTCCCCCTAGACCACCAGGTCCCCCCCCCAAAAATTTTTAAAAAATTTATAAGTAGTTTAATCCTTTTTTGGTTCACTTAGAAGAAAACATTTTTGTAGAAGTAGATATATTTTTCAGTTTAACAAAACTTCCCAAAATTAAGTGGAAAACAAAGATATAATCTTCCTTCTTTTGGCAAAAAAATAGTGTAAATATTTCTTGGGGAAAGCGGTTAAATATTATTTCTGGGAAAAAAAATAATTTTTAAAAAAAATATCTTGTACCAAAAATTTTAAAAACTTTAAAAAGAATAAGCAGGGTTAAAAGTAACTATTATGTAGGCCCCTTTAAAAGGCCGTTGACCGGTGTTAGTGGGAAATAATTTCAGTTTTTTACTAATGCTATTGTTTGTTTGACATGCATTTTTTTCTTGTGTTGGATCACTTCTAAAAAATGGCTAAAAAATGAAGAGGGGTGTAAGGGTCTCTCTATTTGGGTTTTTTTTTTATTATGTGTCTTTTTCTCGTTCGGATTTTAAATAGATATACAAAATTTTATGTTATGTGGTGGGAAATGGGAGGGTAAATTTTAGAAAAAGAATGGGCGGCCAAAAAAATTACTATTTTTCAGTAAATGCAATGTATCATAAATTTAGTTGACCATTTAAAAAAATGTTTTTATAGAAAACATAAAAAAGATAGTGATTGTATGCCTTTTATTAATTCCTTTAGATTAAAAATATTTTTCAGTTGATCCCAAATAATTATTATTTATTTTGTTTGATTTGTTAATCATTTAGCATACCATAAAAAAAATTTAAAACTCAAAAAGGTCAATAAATCTCAATACTACCCAAAATCGGGTTGGGCATTTTTTTTAAATGGCCTAACCCCGGTTTTAAAATTTGGTTTTGTAATAACAAAATATTTTTAAATGCTAGCTGTAGGCTAAAATATTCCTTTAAAATAATAATTTAATTAATTTTTGATTGGTTTAGATATAAATAGCTGGGTTTCTATGAGACAATAATATTTGTTGTGTATCTAATCAAGTTGCCAAATGACTAAAAATGTTTGAAGTGTATGGGTGAACATTGTTAATTAAAACTGATAAAGATGGTTAAAATGTCAATACAGAGATTGGGAAAGCATGCCGGTGATTTCGCGTGAAAACCCCCAGCCATTCATACCCTTTCTTTCCAAAAACACAAATATTTTGTTCCGGAACAATCAAGGATAAATGTTGTATTATATTTTTGATTGTTGAAAAAAAAAAATTACCATGCCACTTTATTTATAGGAAATAATGGTTTGATAAATTTTTGATAACATTTGTTTTTCCCATTTAAAAATTTTTCTCCAAAGGCACATTTGCAATATTTACGCATTTTATTTTAACACTTTTTGATAAAATGTACGCCTGATATCACTTTACAATTCCCCTAGTGAATATATTGACATTTTTATCTTTATAAATCCGGGGTTAAATTTCACAAAACTCTTATTTTTTTAAATTCAACAAAAAAGTGTCACCCCCAAAAAACCAATTTTTTTGTTGCCGCCTTTTTAATTTTTACTTTATTAAATTAAATTGGAAGGTGACCAATTTTTATCACTTGCAAGTAGTTTTTTTGTTAGTGTTCTTGTCTGTTTACACATGCAAGCTGTGCGCGCCCCCGCCAATTGGTTGTATTATATTAGTCAACTAAAATCTTGTCAAGGGCCTTTAGGGAGGTGGGGGTTCGAGCTTTATTATTTTTTTTGACAAGGGGATAGGGTCAGAAAAATTTTTTACTTAAAAGAGAACATGGGTAAAAAGGGGGCCCAGTTGTCCCAACCCAACTCAAATGGACACATTTATAAAGACTTTGATTCAAGGCCCCTTGGTAAACCATTTTAAAATTTGGGTTTTAAAATAAATAATTCTTTGTATTTTCCCTAATAATACCTTTTGGGTATCCCTAAGAAGTGTTACATACTGTAAATGGGAAGGTGAAGGAACCCAAAAGGAAAAAATTTTTTAGTAAAAGGGTTCCCCTTAGAATAAACAAAAACCCCTTCCCCTTCTTCCTCTTTATTCATATCCCCCCCCTAAACCCAACAAAACCTTTTCAGGTTGGCCCCTTTTTTTCACTACACTTTAAAACTTTATTTTTGGGGGTTATAATTTCAATTAAGTGAAAAATTTTTATTTTTTTACCCTTTTTTAAATGTTACCTGTTTCAATATAATTAAATTCAATTTAAAAGCCATGTTGATTGTGAATTATTTCCAAATTAAATTTTACCAACCCCCTTGTTTTTAAATTTTAACAAGCAAATTTTATAGTTTGGGGAAAAAAAATGGTTATTCCTGTGAAAAACATTATTAAAAAAAAGTTGCCAAATTTAACAAAGGGGCAAAAGGTGAGAGGGGAGGTTTAAGGGGGTTTGCCCGTTTGTTTATTTTTCCCTTCCCAATAGGGGGTCCAAAAAGGGCCCAAAAAATTGTGTTCAAGTAAATATTTCTTCTTGTAGTTTTATATTAATAAAAATTAAAGGGATGTTTAGAAATGAGGGGGCCCCCAAGGGTTTAAAATTTAATTTTTAAAAAGGAAATTGTTTAAAAACTAAAGAAAAAGGAAAAATAAACTTAGGAGTAAAATTTTTAAGAAAAAAAAGCCCACCTAGGGAAAGAGGAAAATGGGGGGAAGAATCAATGAAAAAGGTGACTCTTCTTCCTTTTTTCCCTGTCTTCTATAGTAGAAATAGTCCAAAATAACTTTTTTAACAAAAAATTTATAATAATATTTCGGCATTGGTTCCCCTTTTTTCAAACAGAAAGAAACAAAGAAAGGAGTACAAATAACACAAACACTGGATTACACCATTTTGAATTTCCCCCCTTCCCTTTCTTTTTGTGTTTGATAAAGGCAACAATCCCGAAATATTTTTATTTTTGGGGTTTGTTTTAAAAAGGGGTTTTTTTGTGTAAACTTCCCCCTTTTTTACTAATTAAAAACAAAAAAAAGGGGAAAAAGGAAAAGAAGGGGGTTTTTGTCAACCCTTTGTGGGCATTGGATTTTTTTTCCAAAAACAAAAAAATTTCCCTTTTCTTTTCCCTTTTTTTTTAGGTGGGTTTCTTCATCAGATTTATTCTTAGTTGTTTTTTTCTTTGTTTTATCAAATTTCCTTTATTATAAAAAATTATTAAGTATGAAATAAAATGAATTAAGTAAAATAAAATTATGAAATTAAAATAAAAAATGAAGCAAAAAAAATTAAAAAAAAACAAAAAACCATTTTTAAAAAATTTATTGAAGTGTTTGAAAAAATGTTTTGGTTTTTTTTACTTTCTCATTAACCCTCAGAGAGAGGGGTATTGTGAAAAAAAAATTGAATTTAATAAACCCCCTGAACCTAAAAAAGTGATTTTCATTATGTCATTGCCTGTCTGCTTATTTTCGGTCGAGAGCCAAAACATTTTACTGATCGGGCTAAAATTTTGTTGCTAGAGTTTTCTTAAGGTAAAACTTGGGAAATTTTTTGGGAAATTTTATAAATCAAATCCAAAAATTTAAAAAGGTAGGTAGTTTTTTTAAGGGAAAAAAAAAAAAAAAATCTTGAATTGTTTGTGTCTGGAACTTTTTAAAAATCTATTTTAATGTATAATCTATTTTTGGGGGGTTTTCTGTAACAAAACTAAATATATTAAAAAACTAAGTTTTTAAACTCGTATCCCTTTTGGCTTTTAAAAAACATAGGGAATGGCAAGGGAGTTTTAAAGGGCGATTAGGGGTTATCTTTTTGATTGGCTGTTTAAAAATTTTGGGGAAAATATTGTTTAATCTACTCAACTCTTTGTGAACTGAAAGGTTGGGGTGTAAGAAAAGAGTTTTGCTTTCCCTTTTATCAAATTTGCAGGAAAGTGAAAAAGATATAAAGTTTTTAAAAAAAAATTTAATTACTTTATTCCTTTGGGTTTTATTCTTAAAAAAGAATTATTGAATTAAAAAAAGAGAACTTTAAGGGGGGTTAAACACGCTTTTATTAAGAATGTTTAATTTTTATATTTTCCCGTTACAAAAAAAAAAAGTCAATAATAAAATAAATTTAACACCGGGTCCAAATACCCGTTCGGGTTATAGCTTTTAAATACTAATTACGCTAATGGATTAAAGGGAAATTGGGGAAAGGGGGAAATTTGAGGAAGTGAACCCGCATTTGCGTGGGGGGAGAGTGGGGAAAAACCCTTTAGGAAAAACCAAACCCCCCGTTCACCCGACCAGATTCGGGAAACCCCGATCTCCCCCTCCTCAGGGAGTCGAGCTCAACACGATTGGGTGTTAGCCCAAATAGCCACCGAGGGGGTCAAAATCAATAAACATTTTCAAAATAAAGACCAAATTTAAGAAAATTTTAATTTAAATTAGAAATTATTAAAAAATTTAGGATTTCTTTTTTTTATTGATTAAAATTTTTTTAAACCACAAATAAAAAGGGGTTAAGGTAACTGATTAGAAATTTTATATAGTGTCATTTATGTAAGGATGTATTTTGCTTTTACTTACTACTGTAAATATTAGGTTTATCATTTTTTAATAAAATTATTGGTTTTGTTGGTAAGGAGAAATTTAAGATTAATAATGGGTTAAAAAAGGGAAAAATTTTTTAAAACCCATAAGTCTTGTAACGACGGCATGTTTCAGCGTTTCACGCCATCTTCAGGTTTTGAGGAAACCCGTGTGTTTTAAAAAAAAATTTAAAAAAGGGCAAAACTAAGAAAAGAAAATGATTTATTTTAAAGTGATTTATAAAGGAAATTTATATATTAATATTGAAAAAAACATTCAAGTGCAACCAAATTTTTGGGTAAAAATATCACAGGGAGTTTAGTAATTTATTTGGCCCGTTTATTAATGTTAAATTTAGTATTTTTTAATTTTTTTTTACAAAAAAAAAATATTTTCAAGCTGCTTGGTCCCTTGTTATCCCCAAAAAGCTTCTAGAATCCCTCATTTAAATTTATCAAAACAAAAAAAATAAACTAAAGAGTGAAAATTGAGTGGAAAAAACTCATCAGCGGAGGAAAATATTTGGATGGGAAACCAAAGCATAAAAGCGACATTTTTCTGTCTAGAGGGGAAAAGTCACACAAAATATTTAAACACAAAAAAAAATTTTTTTATTTTAGCTTTATTGCTCGCTCAATCTTCATAACTTATAAGAAATGCCTTTTTGGGTTTTATGAACATCTCACGATGGGCATTGCGGCAAAAATGCGGGGGGGTTGTCTTCAAGATATTCTCCATCACAAGACAAAATATATCTAACTATGAAAAAACCAAAAATCCAAGCATTAAAATCTAAATCAAAACAACTCACCCAAAGGGCACAAAAAAAAATAAAGATGTCCTCACAGCCACATGCTGTCAAACAACAAAAAACAAAACACATTGGGTATTACCTGAACCCCGTTTGTTAAAACATGATACTTAAAAAAAAAACCCCCCCAAAACAGAAAAAAAATTATTATTAGTACATATCCTATAAGGTTAGGGGATATTAATTTTTAGCATAGTTAAATCTATAATTTTTTTATTTTTAGGGTTTTTGGGATCATAAACCCCTTAAGGTTATTTGGGGTTTAAAGCTTAAAAAAAATATCAATTTTAGTTTTAAAATTTTAAATAAAAAGTTTTTTCTTTAAAATTTCTGATTAAAAAATTTTTTTTAAAAAATAAAATAGTGCTTTTTGGTGGTTCAGCTTCACATAATTATAATAAAAAAAAAACCACCAGACCCCAGTCAATTAATTTAAAATTAAATGAATGTCTGAATTTTTTATAATGAATGCTTTTTAATTTTTTGCAAAAAATGTTCCCATTTGGTTTGCTTTATAGTCTCTATTATTTTTTTTAGGCCTATTCTCATTTCCTTTTATGTTTTATGTTTTTTTTTTAAGATTAAAATTTTGAGATTGGGGAAAATTTAAAAGGGAATTTGAGTTGGAATTTGATTGATTTTCCGAATTTCATATGTTATTAAATCTTGAGCGTTACTTTTTTTAAAATTTAAAAATTTTTCAAAATGAAATTTTTTCCCAAAACATATGTGAATTCGAAGATGCTAAATTTTTTGGGGAAAATGTGATTAAAAGAAGGGAAGCAATTTTGGGGGTTCGGGAAAAATACAGCTGGTCTAGCATTATATATTTTGTTATTTATTGAGCCTAGTGCGGCAAAAAAATTATTTCCCACTGATGTTAGAAGTATAGAAATCATCGGGTTTTGTGCCAAAAAAAATGTTATGGTAAGCCGCTTTTGGGCTATGTAGTTAAAAGGTACCAAAAGTTTTAAGGTCCCAAATTTTTACAAAATCAAAGGACTATCAGACATTGTGTACATAGATAAAAAATACCACCACCTTAGAATTATGAAAGCCCTTACCAATAGGGGGTGAGTAAAATTTTTGGTCATAAATTTGTACAGCAACTGCAACCCAAAATTTGTTGCCATCATTAGCGGTACCGGGAGAACATATATTTAATTTTAGAAAGGGAAAGATAGAAACAAAAACTAAAAAAACCTACTTTACTTTTTTTTAAAAAAAAAAATTAAACCTTTTCAAAAATGGGATATTAAAAGTAGAATAAACAGTCAATAATGAAACATTTCCCGACTTAACCCAAATTTTTTCCCGTTTCAATATTCATTTTTTATTACATTCAATTTTTCAAGATCATTTTCAAATAAAATTTTCCCCCCCTTTACTTTATAAAAACATGATAAAAGGGAAAAGAAATAAAATTTTTTTTTTTTATTTATTCAAAGAAATCCTTTTTTTCACTCTTTTAGATATTTTAATATTTAAGATATTTTTCCTTGGGAAAAAAATAATTTCTAAATTTCTTTATTCCCCTTTTTTTAGTGACAATTGGGGTTCCTTAATTGTTCCTTATCCCCCAAAATTTTTTACCTTTTTTAAATAATAAGAAAATTTTTACAGGTGTGAAACTCTGAAATCTTCAAAATCCCCCTTGAATATAAATTCCAAAATTTCCCCAAATTTGGTTCAAAAAAAACCCCCATTTTACCCAATTTACCCCCTTCCCCCATTTTAAAAATATTACCTTCCCAAAAAAACATTTAAAATTTTTTAAACCAAAGGGGGGTGTTATTTACCCTAAATTACCCCCCCCCCAAATTATTTCCCCCTTAAAAAAAAAATTATTAACCCCCCCCCTCTTATACCCCCATATCCATTACCTTTTTTTGATTTTTAAAAACCCATTTTACCTGGTCCCCCCCACGGTGGAGGCCCCTTTTCCCCCCAAAGCCCCCGTCGGGTAAAATTAAATCCCCCCCCCAAAACCCCCCGCCACGGTTTTCCCCCCTCCCCCAAATTAACCCCCCCCCTGTTCCCCCCCCTTTTTAAAAAATGGTTTTTTTAAAGTTTGTTGATTTATTTTTTTTATTTTTCAAAAAAATTTAAAAATCCCAAATCCCTTTTAAATGGTTTTATGTCACCTATACAGTGGGTTTTTTTGCCCCCCCCCAATAAGAAATTATTAAACCCTTTTTTTTGGGGGGGGGGTGTAAATGGGGGAAAACCAAAAATTTTAAAAAGGGTGGGGGTTTTTTAAAACAAAAAAAAAAAAAAAAAAAAAAAAAAAATCCTTGATTTTTCCTTAAATATAGAACAAAAAAACAGAATTAGCTCCCAGTCATTAATTCATCACTGTTTGGGGGGGAAAGGGAAAAAAACCCCCATTTTTCCCCCAAAGGTACATTTTTTTTAACCATTTTAAGGGAAAAGAAAACCTGAGGGCCCTTAGCTCAGTAGAGAAAATTTCTACCAACTGAGCTTTAAAATTTTTTATACTATAACCCCCTTCCCCGATAAAAATAAAAAAATTTTCCCAAATTTCCCCTGATTTTTTTTCTTTGACAGTTTTTATTTAGATTTTTTTAACCCAATTTTTTTTTTTTTTTTTTCGTTCTTAAATTTTAATCTCGATTTTTTTTGTTTTTTATTTTTTTTTTTTTTTCCCCTTCTTTAAAGTTTTTCGGTTTTTTTTTTCCATGCATCAAAATTTTGGGAATTTTAAAAAATTTTATTTTCCAATATACCCAAATTTAAAAGAAAAATTTTCAAAGAAATTAAAAAAAAAGTAGATTTAGTTTTTGGGGCCCCATGATTTATTCCAATTTTTAAAAAACAACGTCATTTTTAAAAAAATTTTTTTTTTAATTTTTGTTTGATGATTTAAAAAAATAAAAAAAAATAAAGTCATAAAAATCAAACCCTATTCTGAATTTTTTTGTGGGGTTTTGGTTTTTTTTTAAATTTCCCCGGACCCATAATTTCCCCGGGAAAATTTTAGGAAAAATTTAAACCAATTTTTAATTTTAAAGAAAAAAAATTCCCTGATTCCCCATACTTTTCTTGACCATGGCCAAAACCCCAAAATTTTTTTTTTGTTTTTTTAAGGGGGAAACCCATCATAGTACTTTTAACAGTTTAAGAGCCCAAAAAAAAAACCAAGCATTTTCCTTTTCAAATTTTTTAAAGTTTTTTAAAAAACCCAAAAAATTTTTAAAAAAAAATTTTTAAAAAAAAAAAAAAAAAATTTTTTTTAAAAAATTTTAATTAAAAAAAATTCCCCCCAAAAAAAATTTTGTTTTTTTTAAAAAGGGGTTTTTTTCCTTTTTTTTAAAAAAATTTTTTTTCCCCCGTTTCCCCTTTTTTTTTTTTTTTTAAAAAAAATTTTTTTTAAAAAATTTTTTTTTTTTTCCCCCCTTTTTTTTAAAAATTTTTTTTAAAAATTTTTTTTAATTTTTAAAAAAAATTTTTTTCAAAAAAAAAAAGGGGTTTTTTAAATTAAAAAAAAAAATTAAAATTTATTTTTTTTTAAAACTTAAGGGCATTTTTTTTTTTCCCCCCCGGTTTTTTTAAAAAAGGGGGAAAAAAAACCCCCCCCGGGGGGGGGAAAAAACCCCCCCCCAAAAAAGGGGTTTTTCCCCAAAAATTTTTTGCCCCCTTTAAAATAAAAAAAGGGGGGGGGTTTTTTTTTGGGGGGGGAAAATTTTTTTTCCAAAAAGGGGGGGGGGAAAAAAATTTGAAAAAGGGTTTTTTTAATTTTTTTAAAATTTTTAAAAATTTTAAAAAATTTGGGGTTTTTTTTTGGGTTAAAAAAATTTTTAAAAAAAATTTTCCCTTTTTTTTTTTTAAAAATTTTTCCCCCCTTTTTTTTTTGGGGGGGCCCCCCCCTTTTCCCCCCCTTTTTTGGGCCCCCCCCCCTTTTTTTTTCCCCCCCCCCTTTTTTTTTTTTCCCCCCCCCTTTTTTTTTTTTCCCCCCCCCCCCCCCCCCCCCCCCCCCCCCCTTTTTCCCCCCCCCCCCCCCCCCCCCCCCCCCCCCCCCCCCCCTTTTCCCCCCCCCCCCCCCCCCCCTTTCCCCCCCCCCCCCCCCCCCCCCCGGGGGTTTTTTTTTAAAAAAAAAAAAATTTTTAAAAAAAGATTTGGCCCCCCCCCCCCCCAAAAAAAAAAAGGGGGCAAAAAAAATTTTTTTTTAAAATTTTTTGGGGTTTTTTTTAAATTTTTTCCTTTTTTTTTTTGGCCACAACCAAAACAGTTTGATAAATTTTTTTTTTTGAAAATTGATAAAGTAGGGATTTTTTTGGTAACCCCAATACCCTGGGACAGTTTATGTTTTTTTTTTAGCCCTTTTTTTTTAAAAAATGGGGTTTTTTTTATTGATTTCTTTTTTTTTTTATATATAGTTTTAAATTTTTCGAAAATAGTTCTTTTTTTTTTTTTTTAAAAAATATGGGGCTGTATTCGTGCTTTTTTGCATTTTTTTTTTGGGGGAACATTCAAATAAGGGTTTGTCTACAAATGACTTACTTTTGTAAAATTTTTTTGTTTCTCAAAAATTGCTTTACAATTTTTTTTTTAAAAGTATATAATAGTTTATAGGAGTATTTTTACATGATTAATAGGATTGGGTTTTCTAGTTACTTTAGGGAAAAAAAAAAAAAAAAAGATTTATTTATAGTTACACTTGAATAAAAAAAATTTCCCAAAAACCAAAGGGGGTTTTTTGGGGGAAATGGAAATGTAGTTTTTTCATTTAAAATTATTTTTTTAAAAATCCCAAAAAAATTTGGGGAAAATTTTGGGTTTTAACCATTTTTGTTTTTTTAAAATAAGGGTTTTTCTTAAATTTTAGTTTTTTTACCATTTTGGGGTAAAATTTGCAAGGGGTTTTAGAAAGGCCAAATTGGGAGGGGGGGGCCGGGGGAAGGGGTCCCGACCTCCCTAAAAAAATTTTATTTTTTTAATTCCCCCCAAAATTGAGGCCATAATGAAAATTTTGGGCCAAGGTGTAAATTTTAGGGAGAACCCCCCTAAAAAAAAAAAAGTTTTCAACACTCCCTTTGGGGGTTTCTTAAACCCCCTTTTTTTCTTGGGAACTTTTCCCCTATAAATTTAAACAAAAAAGGTTTCCTTTTTAAAAGGATAAAGAAGGGGTTTTTCTTTTAAAAAGCTTAAATTTTTTTTATTAAACGTAATTTTTTTTCACACAAAATTCCCTTTTGTACATACATTTTTTTATTTTACCCTTTTTTAGCCAAATTTTACAACCTGGGGGAAGAATTTTTTAATTTAAACCCAAGTACCCAAATTTAAAGTGTCCAAAAAAATTTTTTACCCAGTCCCAATTTTTTCCCCCGTTTTTGGGGTGAGAAAACCCTTCCCTTTGGGATTTTCTGGGGAAATTGGTGGGCGGGTGGTTCCAGATCCAAGTGTTTGAGGGGGGGAAAATTTTTTTTGAAAAATTTCAAACAATTTCAAAAAATTGTTTTGTAAAAAGAAAAACCCCTTTTGGGGCCCCCCTGGGGGGTGGGGAAAGGATGCCATTTAATCCCAAAGATAAAACATAAATGTCAAAAGAGGAGGCTAACAAAAAATTTGGGGGGGTTTTTTTTAAATTTTTCTTCCCCAAAATTTTAATCTTAAAAAAAATAAGAGGTTACACCCTTTTTAAATTTTATATAAATTTTTTTCTTCAATTCTAAATTTCAAATTAATTTTTGGGAAAGTTTCCCCAAAATTTGTTGTTGTTGATAATGCGAAAATTTCCCTTCAGGGTTTAAATGTTGAATTAAAAAGTTTGGGGTTTGATTGGTTTGGTTTTTTTCCAATAATTATTTGTTTGACTGGCCAAGTAGGGAATATTATAGGAGTTCAAAACAATATTATAAATTTAAAAAAAAAATTAATTTTTTTCTTTAATTATACATGGGAAAAAGGTACAGGAAAAGGTGAAAAACCATTTTATGTAACCGGGGATTGAACATTACTTTTATAGTGAAAAGAAGAAAACGGTTCACATTTTAAAAATTGATTTTTTTGGGGGACAATGAGGAAATGGTGCTTCTCGAAAAAAATTAAAACCGTTACCACATAATCCACGGACCTAGGTTTAATTCTATCTGAACTAATCAGGGGGGGGAGGGGAAATGCACAACACAACTTTTTAAAGGACAAAACCAAAAATCAAAAAAGGGTTTATGAAAATGAGTTTGGGTTTTAAAAAGGGATTGGACACTTAAATAGAAACATGAAAAAGGGAATGAATAACAAAAAGAAAACCAAAATAGGAAATGGATATTTGTTTAAAAAAACGACTCTTGTAATTTGTTCAAATACTTGGTATCAAATTTTTCAAAAGGGGCTTGAGAATTTATAGACCCACCCTTTAAAAAAATTATTAATTATAAGTTTTATTTATGATGGAAAATTTTAAGTAGTAGTCAGTTTAGAGCATGTGATATTGTATTTTAGCTGTGTTTTTTTAAGCGGAATGTATGAATAAATAAAAATTGTTATAAGTCCCATGAATGTGCATTCAGGCAAAGATATTTATAATAAAAAATCCATGCCGTGTCGGGCTTTTTTTTTATTTACAAAGGTTTTTTTCTATACTTGCCAGTGAGCTAGAAAGTTAAAATTCAAAGGGGTTTTTTTAAGAAATTCAAGAATGATGTAAAAATACTAAGCCTGTAAAATTAAAAAAAGAAAAAAAATTTTGGGGCCCCAAAAAGCCCCAATGCTCCCCTTATGGATAAAAAAATCAAGTTTGTTGATCACGCTGAAATTTGATTTCCCTGGGTAGATCACTGTAAACAAAACCCCTTGCTGTATTTTTTTAAAATAAAATTCCATTTGGCAAACCCTTTAAAATCAAAAACCTTTTAAATGGTTAAAAAAATTGTTTTTTCCCCATTTAATTTTCAAAAAATTTTTAATATTTGGGGATTTTCAAGGCTGTTAAACAGGTTTCCCCTATCAGTTTTTCGAAATTCGAATCAACTGCCCCTCATTCAATTGGTATAAAGGGAAGATATGGGAGGAATGGGGAAGAATATGATTATGAAAAACCCTTTAGAAGAGGTTTAAAAAAATAAATTTGCTGGGATGTAGAGGGAAAAAACTCCAAAAAAATAAAATTAGTATTTAAGTGGGGGATGGACAAAATTTGGGGGGAAAGGGGAATAACATGGGGGTATGTTTCCAAAAATTTCCAAAACCCAAAAGATTTAAAATACTTATCCGTTTGTATAAAAATTTTTAAAATTTTTTGGGCAGGTGTTAGGAACACCCCCAAAATGTAATGAGGGGTTTTAACATTTTTTAAAAAAGACACCACTCGTTTTTTGTGGAATAAAATTGAAATTTGGCAAGTAAAAAAAAATTCCTTTTTCCCGGATAGCCAAACCTTTTTTTTTTTAAAGTAATTTTCCCAAAAATTTAATAAAAAGGAAAAACATAAAAAAAAGCTCCCCAAAAATTTAACAACGGGAAAAATGGGAAGTGCTTGAAATGGATACAACTAATGTTTATTTCCCTTTTATTCTTTCCATTTTACCCACTTTCAGTCTTGCTACTTTGTAGTCTCCTTCAAGAAACTTCTCCTGGTAAAGCTGTAACATCCTCCAATTGTCTCCAGTTTACTTTTTTACTAAGAAAAATATCAGTGTTTTTGTTCACCTGTCTACCCATCTGTATCTGGAAATATTTTTAATGTTTTGTTTTTTTCCAAACCAGGTATTCCCCACTAATAATCCATTTCTTTCATATAAGCCTACTAACATCTATCCTTATTATTGTGTTCATATCTAAAAGGTCCATTTATTTCTTCTTTTCCACTTCTGTTCTTCCCTAGCTGCCCATTAAGATCACCAATAATTATGACTTCCTGATCTGTTATTTTATTTCTAGTCTCTCAAAGAATTTTGTTCAGCACACCAAAATAAGAAAATTAAAATTCACATCAGTGGTCGGACAATCTAAGATGTTACGCTTGAAAAAAGATTGGATTGCCAGTAAATGGAAGGACGAATGTAAATCTCAACCCAAATACATTGGAGGTTGTTTTCCTGCCCTGCTAAGATGTATAAATGTTGCCCTACCCATACCTTGAGATGTCCCAGGGGACAAGAGTTCATGATGATGACATCTGGAACTGGCACCTTTCCCTCCTTAATATTTGTCACCAAGTTTCGATGGTCTGGTTGTAACAGCGTGTGACAAAGTAAAACTTGAGGAACACATCTGCAATCTGGTGGATGGGAAGTTTTAACACAGAAATTAAGAATTACAGAAAACAAAATATGTATTTGGATTTAGAGTGGGGTCAAATCACTTTCTTTCAAATGTAATCTACAAAATATTTCAACTCTGAATATCAGAAAATGCAATAAAAACAAACTTATTTCAAATATACTTATTTATTACCTACACCAGTGGTCACATGGTCTAGAGGATAAATTTAGTAAGAGAGAGGATTGTCAAATGATTGAAGGTCAAGGTTGGAATCATGGTCAGGTTTACTGGGAAGAGGGGGTTCCCACATGATATTTGACACTAGTGTTTTCTCATCCCTATCCATATGAATGTGGGTACATACTTACTCTAAGCTACTCTACCATCCTTAGCCCTTGACTATGTTACTAGTAACCATCTATTGAACCATAAATCCCATCGTGTGATTTCTGTATGCTTCACATCATCATCTCATCATCATCAACTGTTTCCAGTCTGATGCAAGGTCTGTTTAGTAAAATGCCTTTCATCTCCCTCTATCCTACCACTATTCTTCTGACTGCACTCTCTTCCTCTCTCTGTATTCTTCACTTAGCTACAGGTAAATTGGGATTAATGAAATTGTTTATTAATTTTTAAATAATTATATTTCAATTCTGTGTCATTTTAAATATATGTTAATGATGTTACACTGTCTTAATTCTGTTCTTTTTTAAAAAAGTATGATATATAAAACAGCTCTGGTCTGTTGTACCTTCAAATTATAGTTTTGTATTACTTTTATTAAAGTTTGAATACAATTCCAGTTAAGATAGTTCAAAGTTAGTTAGACCCGTCTTGTGTTGGCTGCTGAATAAAACTAAAACCCCGTGTGAATTCTTTATTATTTGTATATTTTTAAAATACAAGTGCAAAATACTAACCTCTTGTACCCCAACGTATTCCACATGTTATGGTAGCAAACTGCCAAAGAGCTACACAACATGTAGGACACGTTATTGCAGTATAACATTGACATAGTTGAACACGTCATGTCTAGATGGCCACAACGATCAGATGATGGGTGCATTTAGCTGTCTTTTATGCACTACACTGTGATTTTAATGATTTTTTTTATCTTGAACTATAGAGGATTTCAAAACCCTGGCAAAATCTGTTTGAACAAGCTGGTCAATAAAGAGGAAGTTTTATTTGAGTCAAAAAATATTGAATTATTTATGTGTAAGTGATAACGAAAGTGTAAGTAAAACCCAAATTTTAGTTGTGAAAAAGATAATGGTATTGAAAATTATTCAGTTTTAATAGTGATAATAGAGCTATTTCAATTACGTCAACATGTGGTAATGTGATTTCAAAATATCTAGTGTTAAATTAATCTTTGAAAGGAGGCTAAAAGGGTAAGGTCCACACACTTACCAGAAAACTGTAGGCCTCAGGGTTCATGATTAAAACACAGCAAAAACACATACGTATGTAATTTTCTAGGTATATCAGTCCACTTCTTCAGCAGAAGATAGTAAAACACAGATTGGACCATGGCAGCATGGCTACAGGTTGATCATGGTCACTTAGATACAGTTGTCTCTTTATTGATTCACACAAAAAGTTTAGGCATGGATTCTGCAGTTTCCTGTTCAAACTTGTGATTTTACTCTTGGTAGATGGATAGAATGTTGTATTTATAATAATTATATTTGGTTATTAATTTAAATTATATTTTTGTTAATATGGTTTTATAAAAATTAATGAATGTAGACCTGCTTGTAAGAAAGAGAGATAAGTTTTTCTAAGATTGATACCCTAAACATAATGTTAACAGTTGAATAAACAAAGCCCTGTACAATCTAGATCCTACAACCTTCAAATGACATACCGCTCGCAACCCAGTATTATGAAGGCTTAGACAAACTCAGATTTATCTTAAACACAAGCTACAATATCCCAACCTCATAAACTCTCACATAAAATCTTCTCAACAGTGCTCCAAGAATCATATTCAAACACCCCCTAATATCCACAACATTCTGGTTCCCCTAAATTGATCG
Source organism: Timema cristinae (assembly GCA_039000515.1). Taxonomy (NCBI): domain Eukaryota; kingdom Metazoa; phylum Arthropoda; class Insecta; order Phasmatodea; family Timematidae; genus Timema; species Timema cristinae. The sequence continues at coordinate 32,196 of JBCFYV010006662.1, forward strand.
AGCAAGTACCAAACAACAAACAACAGGGCCAAGGGTTCTACCTTGCAACAAACAACAGCAGGCCAAGGTTCCTACCCTTGCAACAAACAACAGCAGGCCAAGGTTCCTACCCTTGCAACAAACCAAGATGCAGTATTTCTGCACAATTCACCAACCTACCACCTCACTCAACAGCAGACTCAGACAAATGGAATATCCCATGAAAGGCCACTATAACTGTCCACAGATAATCTTATATACCAGCTATAATACAACTACTGCATTGCTGAATACATTGGCTTCACCACAGGAACACTCCGGCCACGAATGAGTGGTCATCATTTTGACACCAACCACAACAACCCTGACAAACCTGCAGCACTTCATACCCAAACACATAACTCACATTTTGACTCATGCTATAGTACTAGAGCTATAAGAGCCCTCCCCAATAGTTGTATTGCTTCCCAGCTTCGTATGGGGAACTTGCTCACCAATATAAAACCAAATCCAGGCACCCTCCTAGGTATCAACCTTAGATAACCTTCTCTACTTTCCCTCAAGCTGGCCTACTAACATCAGCCAGTAATGTTTACAGTATATAAACAACATTAACAGATAATATAATCTAATTTAATAATTAGATATAATTACTATAATTTTAACACTCTTTCCATATACCAAGAGTAAAGACACAAGTTTTAACAGGCACCTGCAAAATACAAGCCTAAACCTTTTTTATGAATCAAGAAACAGGCGACAACAGTATCTAAGTGACCATGATCAACCTGTAGCCATGCTGCCATGTCTGGTTTTACTGTCTTCTGCTGAGGAAGAGACTGATGTTTTCCAAAAATTACATAATTATTTGTTTTATTAGTAAACTTTGAGGCCTAGAGTTTTCTGGTATGTGTGTAGGCCTTGTTCTTCTATCCTCCTTCAATGTTTAATTTAATATAATAGCCGTTTGGCACAATGTTTCCTTTGTTTAAATAACAAATTATCTGGTGTGTAATATTCTCTACCAGAAAACTATTTTTTTGTTGGGATAAATTGGTTTGGAAAAAAGACCTTTCAGAGAGTAAAATCCTTTCCGTGAATGGAGTATACAATGCCAACTGTACCAAAAAAATGCATAAAACATGATGGAAAATTTTAAAAAAACCATTTAATATAGAGTTAAAAACATTTCAGAAAATGTTTAATGTTTACCCGTATATTTTTCCCAAACATGTAAAGAAAAACACAACCCTTTTAGTTTACAAATTTAGAAATATAAAAAGGGGTTCCCGGACCCTTACCCGTAAAAAAGGTGAAAGGTAGGGCAAAAAGAAATTATTTAAAAAGTCCTTAGATTTCCCAAATAATCCCACCATTTGAAGGGGGGGGTGGGAAATCATAATTTTTAAAAAATAAATTTATCTGTTAAAACCTTTAAAAAATATTAAAACAAAACAGTACATTGCAATTACTTCCCCGGGGAATATCAATATTATTAAAATTAATTTACATCGAAAGAGCAAAAGAAAAGTTATACCCGTGGACTTGTTCCCCTAACAAACCTTAAATTTTTCTTTGCTCTTCATAAATTTTCTTTCCCCGTGGAAGTTTATCTCCTTTTTATAAGCTTGTCATTTAAAAATTTATGGCACCCCAACCCGGGCACAAGGAAAAAAATACATTTTGTGAAGGTTTGGGAAAATTTTAAAAATTTCCCATGGATATCGCTGTCTCTTGATAAAACTTTTGATTATATTAATTTTAAATTAACAAATGAGAACCTAGGAAAACCCGGAAAAAAAACCCGGGGGGTTTTGACTTATATTTCAGTATATCTCGCCAATCCCGTTTTTAAATTTAAAATTGTATAAATGGCATAAAAATAATTTGAAAAAAAATTTTTTAAAATTTATACTTTCTTGAACACAGATTTATCAATATGAACCCTTTTCACACTAGTTTATCCACAAAATCTAATCACTGCACTGTGTAGTATATACACAGTATAGTTTTGACTTATGAAAAACTAAAGTATGTAGCTTGCTGTTTCATATTGAAAATAATTTTAAAAAATACAAGGGTGAAATAAAATGGGGACTGATAGTACTGGGGTATGTGAGCAAAGCACCGACTTAACTGCTGGAACAACCTCCTACAATGGCTCGGAGGGGGCAGACTATTTTATAACCTTTAAGTAATATAGTAGGCATTACCATGTAGACTATTTTAGAAACTTTGCCCAGAAGGGGAAGGTGGTAGGGACCACATTTCATCTGAGACAATGACAATGACAATGACAATGACAATGTCATTCCTGACATTTCTACATTCAATTACTATATATGGAGTGGTATTTTCAATTTTTTGCCTCTGTTTAGAGACGGATATGTACAAATATTAGTCATTACAGTATTCGTGGCTGTTATTGGGAAGTTGTTTCACCATAAGAACCTGTGTTATTTTACCAGGGGAATTTAAACTGTCTGCTATTCAAAGGTCAGTTAAGGGTGATTTCACTGTAATACAAAAGTAGTGTTTCACAAATGTTGATCAACACTTTTAAAGAAAGTACAATTAAGTTCAAAATGAGTCCCAGTATGGCTTACAAGTAGACATGTGCATCAGTTAGAACAATTTGGGAAAGTTTGCAGCTATGCGAGTACTTTTTTTGTTTAAAAATGTGTTTGTAACTATTTGCTAACAAAGTCTCTAACTCTAATTCCAAAATAAAAATTTTGGGCTTTTCTCAAATTTATAACGGGACAAGTAAAAATTTTTTAATGTAATGAAATACAAAACTTGGAGATGTTAAGGGAATGGTTTTTAAAAAACCCCCTTCCCCCCAGCCCCCGGGTTTATGAGTGTTTTAAAAAAAAAATGCGCCCTTGACAAATTTTCTGTTATAAAAAAAAAGCTATATTGGGCCGCCTTTTTTTTGAAGTCAAGCCCCCCGCGGTTTTGTGTTATTTTGTTGCCAAAAAAAAATGTACATTTTCTGTTTTGGAAACAACAGCTTAAAAAAACAAATGTAAAAAGTTTTTCTTTTAAATTTTAGTATTACATTCAGTGAACAAAAATTTATCATAAACTTTGGGAGGGACATATCTACCGGGTGACGAAGATAAAAAGGGGTTTTGGGGCCCTGAATGAGTAAGAATGTATTTTGAAAACAATAATTTGAGAGGTCAGTACCCCGATCCGAGACACCGGGTTATATGGTCATGGCATTTACAACTCTAATAGGTATAACCCAAATGGGTAGTAAGACGCGGTGAAATAATTTTATTATAACCCAAATTCTCTCAATTACCCCAATGAGCCAAAATTATTTTCTTCATCCCTCTGCTAATTCGACCTTTCCTGTACCGATAATGAAAAAAACCCTTTAAATTTCCCTTGAAGCGCAAATATTTCTCATTTTCAATATATATTTAAACATGGACCAACTAAAAGCTATAAAAATTGTTTTAATTATTACTTTAACTAAATTACCCTTTTGGTGTAGTTAGTTTAGCGGGAAGTTTTTAGGGTACAAATAAATGAAAAACACTCTAGAAAGAAATCGATAATGTTACACAACCTTGATTTTTCATATCCTGAAGAAATGAATTACGGTCAAAGGGCAACACAGCCCTTGTAGAAAGCTCTAACAAAAAAAACCCCAAAATTAATTGGAAAAATACCCGTGGCTGAATCCAAACGGAGCATAATTTCAAATCTTTTTTTGTATAAAACTTTGATAAAATTTACCAATAAAAAAAACCAATGCTTAGTTAAACAATGTTTTTCAGATAAATGGAGTGATTGTTTTAGGGGTGGGGTAGGCAGTGTGTTATTCATTAAATAAGCCCAGGTTTAGTTACATAAATGCTTGGTGGTTTGTTTTATGGTTGAATCATTCACGGTCGGGATTTCTCAGAGAGCTCAGTCAAAAGAGGGGTGGAGTGATCTAGGGGGGGTAGAAAATTAAGTTTGAAAAGAATCTAAAAGAATACTCCAAATAACAAAATTCTGTTAGATATTTTATTTATATAAGTGGGTATGGTGAAATGGGGTTTCCAAAATTTCCAAAACTAAAAGAATAAACACTTATCATGTGGAAGAAGATTAAAATTTTGTCAACAAGTGTAAGGGCGACCCCAAATCCCCAATGGAGTTAAATATTTTAAATTTTTCAAAAAAAAGGGGCTGGAAATCAAGAATCCCTAAAAATTTTTAAGATTAAAAAAAAAAAAAAAATTTTGGACGTAGAAAGTTAAAATTTTTTAAAAATGTATAGGGACAAAAAGAATAACCAAAAAAGGGTTAAAAATTTTTTAAAATGGGGAAACAAGGAAGAGTTCGGGGTGAAAATTACCAAAACAAAAATTATTAACTTTTAGGTGATAAGTAATAAAAATTTAGTGAGAGAAAACCCAACAAAAACCCAAAATTTTTTAAAAATTTCCCGATAGTAAAAGGAGAGTGGGGGTAAAGGGAAAGTGAAAGGGGGAACAAAAAGAAATTTAAAAAATTATAGAAAAAAATATTTTAAAAAAGAAATTTTCAAAATTATAAAAAAAAACACCTATTGGCTGAGTAAAAAAATAGAAATTTTTCCTTAAATAAAAAAAGTCGAAGTTGACACAGTTACATGAGAAAAATGGGAAAAATGCAGGAAAGTCTAAACAAGCAACAAAAGTTTTTTTTTTTAAATTAGAGAATTGGGGTTTTTTTAAGCTTATTTTGGCAGATTTAATTTTGGAGTCTGTGTTTTTGAAATGTTATGAAAAATAGTTTATCATTAACTAGGCCTAATTTTTAAAAGTAATTAAATTTTTGAAAAATGTGATGAACATGGTTTCACATAGATTTCTCCATTCCCAATTTAAAATCTCAAAAACATTTTAAAAAATTAGGTTCAGGCAGTATTTCTCTTGGCCAATAATTGGTATTTTATGTGTTTATTCCCAGCAATGCTAATTAAAACTAAATGGCTAATTCCGGGCCCTGGATTTAGAGGTGGGGTGTTGCCTCAGGGCTTCCACTTTACCCCAAAACCCAGGTTGACAATTAATATATAAAATTACTTAAAAAAAGAAAAAAAGGGAAAAAAATGTAGGGTAAAATTCCAAAATGAAAAAAATTCCCTATAAAATACAAATTTCTAAACCAGGAAATCAAAACAGATTTTTAGGTTATCTCTTGTATTATAAAAAACCCCAATAAAAAGATGCATGTCATCAAAATGGCCCTTTGATAATAGCTAGCAATTTACAGCAAAAAAAATTGGTATTCTCAAAAAGGGTTCCAAATGTCCTTTCTAAGATAAAGGTATAAAAACAATATTTATTTTTTAAAAAAGTAAAACCTTATATTATGATTAAAAAAATCAATTGTTCATATAACTAAATTAATTTTAAGCAAAAATACATACTGGTCCCCAATAAATAAAACTTTTTTTTCTTCATAGTTAGTGCTTGCTTTTGGGTGAATATATCTGCCTTATTTGGACTATAAAAACTTTCTTAAAACTTTTTTTCGCTAGGGAGGTCGTAACAATTAAATAAAACAAGAGGTAAATTGCAAATAAAATAAAAGGTTAAAAAAAAAAGGATATTAACTAAGAGAACTTTTAGAAGAGAGAGGTTTTGAATGTTTTGATAAAATTTAATCCATTCAGGAATGTTAAATATTGACTGCGGGAAAAAGGAAATTTTTATTTTAAAATTTTGTTTATGTTACGTCAAATTCAGTAAGTCAGGTTATTTTCAGCTGTAACTTTTAAAATATCTCATCAATCCCCATAAAATAACATTAAAAAAACCCCAAAGCAGGGGGTCGATACCTTTTTTTTGGGGCGTAGGGGCTTAAAAAAATTTCGGTGGTTGATTTGAAAAAAAAAAATAGATTAAAATTTTCAACTTTTTATATGTTTTATTTATTTTTATTAAAAATGCTAAATTTTTGGTGGCAATTAAATCATTGGGGGCCGTTTTAGCCGTATTTTGCCTACTGCTTTTATTTTTAAGTGTTTTTTATGTTGGCTGCAACGAGGTTTGTATTTTAAAAAAAGGTCCTTCCTAAGAAAATTGGATGCCCAAACCCATATTTGATATTAATTTTTGCAACAGCCCAAAGGTTTCTCCCCATGCAATTCAGGTCAAAAGTTTCCAAAAAAATAGCAGACAAGATGAGTGCAGCAACCATTGCAGCTCTCCAGTTACTTTTAAACCGATAGAGTTCAATACCAAAAATAATTTGAAAATAACTGAAAACGTAAGATCCAGATTTCTTCAAGTTGAATCTCTTGACCCTTTGTTTGGCATTAAATCTTGTTTATGGTGAAATGCGCAATAATGTTATTTCAAGTGGCTTTCTAAAATTTATAAAGTAATTTTGTTTATAAAAACTTTTTGTTTTTAAGGGGGTTTTTTTTTCTGAGTTTAATGTTATTGTAATTTTTGGGAATAATATTTTACGTGCATTCATAACGAGCCCCAAAAACCAACGGTATAAATAAGAATCATCGTGACCAGTTACATCTTGAGCGAATTTGAGAAATTTCAAAAAATAATTATTTTAACTTGGGAGCTTTTACAACTCCTTTGGGGGTTTTCTGGGGTTTAAAGGGTAAATCTTTTTATCTGCAAAAATGTAGAAAAAATTTTTTAGTCGCCCTTAAAAAATCTCATTCTCAATAAAAGTAATTTCCCCTACCTCAAAGTTAAAAAATCTACTTTACCGAAAAAACATATGGTAGGACATACAGGATAATTCACTGGGACCTGAAAAAACTTATTTTGTTAAAATAAAACTATGTAGAATATAAAGAGACATGATGAGCAGTCGACATGATTAAAAGGTAAAAACATGTCCCCCAGCTCCCATGGGGGCCCACAATAACACCCCAACTTCTAGACATTAGTGGGAAGCATTCAATTTAGACATTTGGATTTGGCAGAAGAAAGATGGTGCACTCGATTGAAGAGTGTGTGATCATTGTGCTTCTGTACTGGGTGCCCGGTTCCCTTTAAACAATGTCAGCGGGAGTATCTAAAAAATTTGGTGGGTGTAAACATGTAGCACTTAGGTTCCCGCCCTGATCCCCCCAGATTTATTTCTTGGGGATTTTTTAAAAAGCAGTGTTTATTTTAACAAGTCAAGGCGTTTTTAGGAAATTTTGAAAGAAAACATCAACTGAAATTCTGCCTCAACTCGCTACGTCCCTTCACATTTTCCAATATAGAGCGCCGGGTGAAAAAAGCTGGGCACTGGGGGTGGGGGCAATTTCAGCTTTTATGAACATTTTTATTTTCATGGGGCGGGTATTTTTTTCAATTAAACTATTCAAACGTGACTTTAAAATCATGACTTTTTTTTTTTAAAAGTTCAGCCCCAAGTAATATCCTGTAGAAATATAATAAAAACAAGTAAAAGGGCAGTAGTAAAAAAATTCCAAAAAAGGTATTTTTTTTAAGCATCCAAATTTTTTATATCTGAAAATTTACAAAGCGGGGTTGGGGGGAATAAAAATTTAAAAAAAAATTAGGCTTTTTTTTTTATTCCAAAGGATTTTAAAAAACTAACTAAGCATAAGTTTTAAAAAAATTTATAAAGCTCTTCATTATGGTCATATTTAAATAATTTAAAAACTGTTTTTTTGGGCAAATATATACAAAAAATGATTCATTTTTAAATATTTTTAAAATGTGAAAAATTTTTTTTTTTTTTTAAATTGGGTTGGGATATATTTTTTAAATTTTTTTTGGGCTTGTTTCATTCATCCCAAAATCTTTTGAATCTTAAAAAAAATTATGTTAAATATATATTGAAACTTTCAATTAACAAACTTTTTAAAAAACCTTGGTCTTTTTTAGGTTTTTTTCTTTAAATAGTTTGGGATAAACCCCAATAAGCAGTACCTATTAAGGTTCTAAAATAAAAAATTCAAATTTGAAGAATTTTCAAGCCTTATTTTATAAAATTTTTTCTTAAATTCGTATTCTAAAATTTAATTTTTAAAATTTTGCTTCCTTTAACCTGTAATTTAATAAGCCCCAAAAACCCTCCCTTTTCTTGTGGGTATGTTGGATTTCAAATTGTATGTTCCCCAGGGGGGAAATTAAAAATAACAGGATAGTCATAAGAAATAAGTATCTTATCTCTATTTCCCTTACCGGGATTTTGGTCAACAGCAAGCATTATAAAAATTTACCAAATTATAAGTTATGTTTAATAAAGTACTGCTCCCAAATTTGAAATGGGGGTTTTTTAATTTTTTCAGTTGTTTAAAACAAAACTCCTTCTAATTTTTAAAATGAATATAACCTTGCCTTCTTTTTTTTCCTTTTTTCTTTAAATTTCATTTTAATATGGGAACTTATAAAAATGAAGATTATTATCCTTCCGAACCTAAATTTTAAACTGCCAATATTCCTAAATGGAAAAAATTCAATTTAAAATTTATGCAAAAACCACAACATTTTTAATCAAAAACCCTTTTTTTTTATTTTTTGTTGTTTTTCTCCTAAGATTTAATTAATTTTAACTATTAATAAAAAGTCCACAAAAAGAAAACAAAATTTTTATGAAAAAAATATTTGTTTGTTCAAAAATCAGGTAAAATCTAAAGAAAAAATTTTTGGCAAATACGTATTAAAAAAAGAATCCAAATGGGGGGCTCCCCCAGTTTTTTTAGGTCTATTTCCCGGGGAATCCGGGCCCTCCCGTTTTCATTCCCTTTAAAACTGTAGGTCCTTCATTTTTTCAAACCCCTAATCAATTGCAAGGTAAACCCGAATGGGTAGTAAGACGGGGTGCTATTAAAAATTAAAAAATAATTTTTAAAAGTTTCCAGTAAAGTACATTTTTAGTTTTAAAAGGAGAAAGGGCAAAACAAATTAATGTATTCAAGAAAATCCTTTTGAAATTTTTTTTTGTTTTATTTTATATTGGAACTTTTAAAAAACTCCAAAGTAAGGGGGAAAAAGGAAAAACGTCAACTTCTTGAAGAATGAGGGGGAACAATGTCACGCAACAGCATTAAAACTTTTGACGTTCCTTTCTAACCCCATCAGCTCAGGAAGGGGGAATTTAAGTTTGAATATTTTTAGCTTTCAGTAGTTTTTGAGAATTTTTTTAAAAACTTTTTTTTTCCCATTTAAAAAATATTAAAATTTAAAATAATTTTAAAAAGGGGAATGAGGGTTTTTAAAAAGGTTTCAAAGATGCCCAAATACAAATGAAAAAATTAGCCCCATTTTTCCTTTGGACTATTTTTAATTCCCCTCTCCCCCTTTGCCTTTTTAAACTCAAAAACATTAAAGCATTTTTGGCGTGAAAATTTTTGGGTCAAATGACATAATTTATTTCACATTAAAGGGCTTTTCCCAACAGGACTTTTGAAAAATTGTTTAAAATTTTTGCACATAACTTTTTTTTTTGAAAAAAATTTATAGCAAATGTACGTCGCGCTTGGGGTTTTAAATTTTCATTTTTAAAAAATACCCGGCTAAACTACTTGGGCCCACTTCTTTGCAAAAAATTTTAAGAAAAAAAAAAAAAATTTTAAAACCAAACCCTGAATTTTAAGGGGTGAACTTTTTAAAAAAAAGGGAGATTTTTTGGAAAATGGAAAATTTTCAATTTTTGTAAAAAATTAAAGAAGACAAAAAAGTTTCAAAGGTTTTTTTATGAGGTTTTGAAATATTAAATGCAAAAATTAATTTATTTTTTGTATTTAAAACCTCACTTTCTAACAACATTATATATAAATGAAATTTCTTAAAACGGGACTAAAAAGGGGACCAAAATTGCGGGGATTTTAAATCATTTCCGGTTTTTACACCAAAAGACATTTACAAACAAAAACTTCCTTTTAAAAAAAGTTGTGCCATTTTCAATCGTAAAAAATATCCCCACCCCTTGGTTTTAGCCCAAGTGGCTGAAGTGACATTTTTTTCCCCAAAAACCAAAATGAAAAAAAAAATTTTTTAAAAAAAAATCCTAAGGGGACGAAATTTTTTTGTATTTTATTTCTACTTTTAAAAGTTCGGGATTCCATTTAATAATTTAAAAATTGTTTTTGGGTTTTTAAATGGAACCATTTTAAAACGTTTTCCAAACCAGTGGGGCCGGTTCAATGTTAAATTTTTTTAAGTTATTGTTTAATTAAAAGGCCCACTCAATAAAAGGGCCAAATGATTAAACGAATATAAATGTTAATATTGTGAGGAAATTATTTTGTTGAATGATACAATTGGGTAAATTTATTGAAATATTAAATTTTAAAAAAAAGGGGTGTTAATTTTTTTCCTTCCTACCACTTTGCATTTAACCCAATTAAAAAATACGGTGCCCCAGACATATTATAAGTTTTTTGGAAAAGTGCTAACCATTTTTTTAAATTTTTAAAATATGCACCCATAGTAACCTTTTAAAAAATTTATAGAAAAATTTTTGGGGAAATTTTTTAAGGCGCAAATTAAAATTTATTTTATCTTCCTTAAAATTTATAAACCTTTAGGGTTTGTTTTTGTTCTTTTGGGAAAACCCCTGCGCCAAAATGTTCCCCCTTTCCCTTTTTTAAAAATTTTTAAAATTTGGGGAAGCTACCAACTAGAGCTTATATTAATTAATTTTTTAAAATATAAAAGTTTCCAAAATAAATACATAGGCCTATAGGATTAAAAATAAATTATTAATTGATTTTATTTTTTTAAAACATTTTGCCAAAATGATTGGGCTAAATAAACAAAGAAATTAAAGCAAACCCAAAAGGGCGCATGTACCGGGGTCCAAAAGCATTAAATTTTTTGCATATATAGAGAAATTGTTATTTAAAACTTTTGTATTTTTAAATTTTTTATTTTTAAGTATTATTTAAAAAATTTAGTAAATCTTTTTAATTGTAATAAATTTTTTTATGTTTTTCACACTATAAAGAGAAATTAATTTTTTCATCATTTATAACAAAAAAAACTCTATTTTTTAAAATTATTGAAGTTTTTTAAATTTTTTCAAAATAAATTTTCTTTCATTATTTAAAAACCCATTTAACAAAGTGCCGTAAGGGACTTTGAAAGTAAAGGGGAATAAGGGTGCAATTTACACTTTAAAATTTTCAACTAAAAATATCCCCCTTAAGCCGACGTATTTTTTTTAAAGGAAATGTTTTTAAATTATCGGTACAGAGGCCAAATTAATATTCAAATAGTATTTGGAAAACCACAAAATACATGGGGTTAAACAAAAAAAATTAAAAATGGTTTTTTTAATCAAATTTTAATTTCAAAAAGTTCTTGAAAAAAAACCATTGATAAGAACATTTTAAATGCCAATAAAATCAAAAGGGGTTTTTACTAAACGTAATTCTTTAACAGCAAACTTTAAAATTCCAAACTGAAGGGGCCCAAATAAGAAAATTCTATCCGGCCTTAAACCACCATAAACAATTATTCTTAGATTGTTTTTACAAAAAAGCCGGGCCTACATGATAAAATTTTCCCCAAAATTTGAAAAAAAGTATTTTTGGGAATTTAAAATCCATTTGAATCAAAATAAAAAATTTTAATATGACAAGGTTTGTTAATTCATATTATTTAGATGAAATTGAAGGAGGGTTTTTTTCCCCAAACCATTAAAGTTTAAAATTTTTTAAATTTTGCCGACTAAAATAAAACTAGTGCAGTCAAAATAAAACCATTAAATAAAAAGTGACTCAAAAGATTTAAAAAATTCAAAATACTATTGAAAAGAAAATTTTGGGGGAATGGGTTTGTTAGACTGCTAAACCCCTTTTTACATTTCTCCACCAGGTATGTTTAATAAAAAAGTAAAAATCAAAGTAGAAAGCATTTAAAAATGGTAAAATTATTAATTATAGTGCAAAGGGGTTCTGTAAAAACGAAAAAGCTCCAAATTATTTAGTGCTTAAAAAAATTTTTGGGTTTTTTCCCAAGGTTTAACCCTTTACCTTTTTATTTCCCTTAGTTAAAAAAAATGTTTTGCCAAAGTAATTTTAATAAAATTTGTTTTAAAAAGCAGATTACATTGTTAAATTATAAAACTTGTTTAAATGTTTTCTCTTTTTTAAAAAACCCATTTTGCAGTGGGGGTACAACGGGGAAATTTACCCCCACCCCCCAAAAACTTAGGGGGTAAAAAGCATCATTTTTATTAAAAAATTTTATATATAAAATTTTTTTAGATAATGTAAAGATTTTTTGGTTTTGAGGCAGGTAAAAATCCCAAAGGTAACAAAAAAAAAAAAGGGTTTTTACACATTTGTTTAAACCAAATAACAAAGACTACTACTAAAAGAAGTTTTTAAAATTTCAAAAAAAAAATTTTTCATTCATAAACGTAACTAAATCCGTGGGGTTGAATGACCCCTAAGAACCAAAAACTTGAAAATTTTCAAAAATTATGGTCTTAGCAGTAAAATTAAGGCAATTTTGTATGGAAACCTACTTAATTTTCGGGTTTTTTATCTTTTAGTTGCCCCTCAAAAAAATTTTTTCAAATTTTTTTATTTATTTTTTAATTTTTAAGTTGGTTTTAAAATAAATGGAAAAATAACATTTGGGCCTTTAAATACAAAATCCCTTTTTTATGAGCTATATCACTTTACCGTTTTTGTAAAGGTTGAAATAATAGAAAAATTTCTTGGTGGTAAACCATACCCTGTGTGTTGGTACTTTGACCTTTGTGGGAATTCCATTAACAAAATTTAAAATTAAGTTTGGTGTTAAAATGGTAATAAAAATTAAAAAGGGGACAAATTAAAACCCTTATGAGGGATTTGGAAAAATTTTGGCCCTAACTTTGATTTTTATTTTGCCCGGAAAATTTTTTTCCACAAAAAAATGCATTATTGACATAGCGATGTTGGTTTAACTAACCAGGAAATGGAATGTTTTTTTCCAATCCATTTTGAACCACCAAGAAGATTTAATAAATGGAAAACGGCTTTAAAGGAAATTAAAGGGGGAAGACCCCAAGGTTTTGATTATCAAAAAATTAACAAAACAAATTGTGTTTTTAAAGGCATTTTGGCATCTTTGAATAATAAAGAGAATGATCCAACATAGATAACGGAAGTTGAAAAAATTTTATTTATTTTCTTGTAAAAAGCACTCTCGGAGGGGAGGAAGAGGGGAGGGGAAAAAAAAACTGGTAGCTATTTCCTTGAAATTTATAAAAAAAATTTGAAAATCTTTTACAAAGGCCCCAAGTTCACAAGGCCTTAATAGACAAGTTACCATAGGCCTCCAGATGCAAGAGAATCCCAAGCTTCAAAAAATACCTACCCCCAAGGGGCAAGAGAAAAATACCTAACCTCCAAGGCCCAAAGAAATTTTCCCCGAAAGGGGTCGGAGAGAATAAAAGCCAAGGGGTAGGAAATACCTACGTCCAAAGGGCCCTAAAATAAAAGTACAATCCCGGGCCCTTAAAAAATAAGAGGAAAAAATCAAAGGTAAATACATTTTCCCCGGGTTAAGGATAAACCTTTTACCTCAAAACCCCTTAAGAAAATTAAACCCGGGCCTTAAGGAGAAATGGGGCCTCCCGTCGGCCTCAAGAAAAGAATCCTCCCGTCCAAAGGGTAAGAGAGTAAGAGCTAAAAAACCCGGGGCCTTAAAAAATTAAATAGCCCAAAAGACCTTTCAAGGAAGACTACATTTTCCCGGGTTCAAGAAGCAATAACCTACCGTAAAGACCAAAAGTAAAAAAGGTCCACCCCCCGGGCCCCAAGAGATAAAAGAAAAGGGCCGTCAAAGAAGCAAACCCTACCCCCCAAAACCCAAATCGAATTTAAACCCACATCCCGGGGCCCTTTAGAACAAAAGAAAGACCTTTCAAAAGAAGGCCAAGTCCAGGGTTTAAAGGGTAAACCCTTTATAAAGGGGGTAGAGAAAATAGCCCCCGTAAAGGCCTCCAAAAAAGTAAATTTTTAGCCCCCTTAAAGACAAGAGCTGTCAAAGACCTTCAAGAAAAGAGCCAAAGTTCCCAGGGCTTCAGAGTAAAGACCCTCGTCCGACCTTCAGGGAAAGCCAAGCCCCAGGGTTCAAGAGAGCAATAGCCTACCGCCCAAAGCCTCAAGAGAGTAAGGTCAACCCCGGGTTTTTCAAGAGATCAAGAGCCTCCCGCCCCAAAGACCTTCAGAGAGCAAGAGTCCCCGTCCCGGGCCCCTTAAAAAGGGGAAATCCCCACGCCCAAAAAGCCATAAGAGGAAAGACTACCCCAAAAGGGCCTTAAAAGAGACATAGCCTACCGCCAAAGGGGCCGTCAAGAGAGCAAGAGTTACCGTCCCGGGGCCCCTTGAGTGTCACGCTTAGGTCTTGGCGGAGAGTGAAAATTCCCATCCAGTAAAAACATGAGGTCACAAGGGCATAAAACCCAATTTCCCAAAAATTTATAAAAATAGGTTTGTTAAATAAGTAAAGTAAAAAAAATAAAATGTAAAAAACCCAAAACTTTTTTTCATTTTTAAATTTTTATTTTGTGGAAAAAAGTCATAAAAATGGGATTGACAGAGAGTAGGGCAGGGGTTTCCCAATCAGGGGTAGTAGCCCAAATCGGGTACCTCTTTATTTGCTGTTGCATAATTTTGTTATGGTAATATCCAATTTTTAATTTTTTTAAAAATTGTTTAAAATTAAAAAACATTTTTATACTTTTTTAATAAACAGATTATAAATATTTTTAAATTTTTTCTTCACACAAATATGAATTCTATAGCTAGTTACTGTTTAAATAAAAACTATTAATTCAAAAATTTAAATAATTGATAATTGTAATTATGTTTTGTCACTATTTTTTGTTTAAAATGTTGTAAGGTTATTATTTAATTTCGTGTTTTAAAGGGATTGTTTTATGTTTGTTCATATTTTTTAAGACAATACATTTTTTTTTATACTATTGAAAGATAATATGCGTAATTTGTGCACAATGCATGGACCAACTCATTTTGAAGCTTTTTTTGGGAACCATTGTTCTGTTTTTCATGCATCATTTTGTTTTCTTCGTTTGTTGGATGTGGGGAGAGGTTATCCCGAGCCGAGTAATAGTTTCGGGAGAGGGCACCAAGCGTAGTCGAAGTACGGGGCGCCCAAAAATACGGGAGGTTTTGGGGCAGTCTGGTGTCTCTCCCCCCTGCCTAAGCTTCTTTGGCCATTTAAACGTCTTCCCTATGAAAAAAATTTTTGAGATATTAAGTGCAGTAAGCTCACTTTTCTAATAAAAAATTAGTTTCTTTAATACTGGTGAGTTTTTTTTTACTGTTTTACCATGTTTAAAAGGTTTTGAACATTTTAAATGTTTTTTAATGGAACCACGTGTTTTTAAAAGCACAACATATTAATTTGGGAAAATTGCTATACAACTTTTTTTAAATTTTTTATTAACAAATTTATTATATTTTATATATTTGGGTCGAGTCCACTATCATACGAACCCGTTTTCCTATTTTTGTCGAATTCTGAATCTCAATAAATCAAATATTGGAATTTATGAACATAAAATAAAATAAAAATATAATAAATAATGAAAATACAAAAAAAAGTAGTAAATGTTAATATTTTCTTTTTATCCATCTTTTCAACTTTCATCATTAATTTAAAGGATAAATTTATGGTCCGGGTCCGGTTGTGGTTCATCCAAAATTAAAAATGGTTCGAACCACAAAAACGTATTTGATATAAAAAAAAATTCCCTTAAAAAATTGTAAAAAAGTTATTTTGGTTTTGAAGCCGAAACTTCTAAATTTTGAATTTCGAACTTTTTTAAAGCTTCGAGGGATTCGTGATTTGAGGACCTATAAAATTTTATATCCAATGAAATTGTTGTAAAAAGCACAGTTTTCCCCAAAAAGTGGTCACTGGGTCTGAGGCATTTTATTGCAGTTGACGAAACCGCTGACGGGAAGATCGGGGTTTGAATCTCATAAGTGCAAAAAAAGTAGTTTTCAAAATGTGATTTATCATGTGATCCCATTTTTTCTCCATGCAAAGTGGGTTCTTTTCCCTCTAAACAATTTTCCTCATCCCTAAGTTTAAATTAAAAATTAATAGCCACGGGCAAAATTAAAAAAATAATAAAATTTCCTTCTAGTTCCTTCAGTGGCGTTCGTTACCAAAATTCTAAGGCAAGCTGGGAAGGGGGCTTGGAGGGCTTCCAAGGTCCCCCCCGGGAAATTTAAAAAAAAAAAATGATTAAAGAACTATTTGGAGATTTTTTTGAATGATAATTGGGGTTCGTGCGCCCTTCTTTTCCAGGTTTTCCCATAAGGCCCACTAGAATTTTAAAAAACGCTATCCAAGAGGATGCGGGGGTGGGGGGATAAAACATGTCTTGCCCCCTTTATTTTCAAGTAATGAAATTCCTTTGTAACTTCCACCCGGTTTCCGCCTCCCCTAAAGTTTGGAAATTTTTTAATTTACAAAAAAAGGTTTTGATTTTTTTTTAAAAAATGAAACCCCAACTATTTTGTGTGTTAATTAATTACTTTAAATAACAGTAAGTGATTAAAAAAAGCTTTTATTTTTTTTAAATTTTTTCACTTATATTGCAACCTGCAGCATATTTGGTTTTTTGTTATTTTAGATTTTAAAAATTATTTTTATAAGGCCTACTGTATAAATGATATTTTTTCCATTGTTTTAAAAAAAATCCCCCTCCTCCCCTTTTTTAAATTTAAAATCGCTATGACTTTTTTAAAGGAAGTCTCCTTTGACTTTAATTTTGGAAAGCAGACATTTTTTCAATTAAAGGAATGAAAACCAGGAAGGTATTTTGCCCCATTTATTTCGGGGGATATGTTTTTACTTTTTTTAAATGTTAAAAATGATCTTAAACTGATGATTTGTGGATCGTTGTCAAAAGCCCACAAGTTTTTTAAACTCCTGTAAAACACCTCTGCAACAAATTCCACAAAAGATGTGTCCCGGGGTCAGTAACTTGTCCTTTTTTTCCCCCTTTTCACGCGAAACTCCTCTAATTCTTTTCCCAACCCAAAAATTTATACTTTTGTCACTTTGTGTTTTGAAAGGAAAAGTGAGAGATATGCGGTATCTTTCAGTTTCTTCGGTTATAGTCGTAAACCTTCGAGCATAGATTCGGTTGTTGAAAAGTCCGGAACTTTGTTGCTTGCATTCCTACGGGATTCCCCAAATGTTCTTCCCCTCTAAATCTATGACGTCAAAAAAGAATTTTTCACGTAGGAATTGTTTTCTGAAAGCCCTTTTCCCCCTACCAAAAATCTTTAATAGTAGGATATTGGTCGGAAAAAAGACCTTTAGAGGGGTAATTTCCAAAAAAAAAAAAAAAATTTGAAAGGGAAATATACATTGGTAGAGTAGGGATGAAAGAGGGAAAAAATAAGACTTTCAACCGATATAATGGACTAGTGCCGTTTTGCATGATGTTACGGCCACGGTTTTGTGCGGGAAAATTTTTTACAAACAAATGGGTGCTTGGAATATTTTTTAAACTTAAAAAAAAAATAAAATATTTCTTGTTTTCGAAAAAAGCAAGGGTGCTTCCCTTGTTTTGCCCCAACGCGCCGCCACTGAGTTCCTTTTAGTATATTAACTTTTTTTTTTTATCAAAGCTAAAAATAATTTTAGAAAATAAAATTTAAAATATTTCAAAAGGAAAAGGCGAACCAAAATGAAGCTGCCTACCCAACGTAGATATAAAATAATTGATTATTTTTCGAACCTATAGTGCTTACTTTTTGGGGTTATGGTGGGGTGATGAGATGAGAGGTTGGATGATGATGATATGATTTGGCCCCGTATCCCTTACTAACCGTGCCTCAGACGGCTTATTGATGATTGATTATTTTAATACGTTGAAATTAGTGAAAATTTAAATTTTGTTTCTATTTATTATTATACACTTTCATTTGATAAAAATTTACATTAAAATATCAGTTTTTTTTTGTTTAACGAATGAGCGGGAAACGGCTAAAACGAGCTTGCAACAGTTGAGATAGAGATTTACTTTTTCTGTGCTAGCTTTTTTTATGTGTGCTATTACTTGTTTATGCTGTTATAATTTTTTTGTGTTATTACAAATTTTTGTGTAGTACTATATTATGTGTCTTTACTTGTTCTATCTAGTACTTAAATTTTGTGTGTTATTACAAAGTTTGTGCTGTACTATATTGTGTGTGTTATTACCCATGTTCTATGCTAGTATATTTTGTGTGTTATTTCAATGTTTGTGAGTACTATATTCTTTGTTATTATATGTTTTATCTTTGTACTTATTCTGTGTGTTATTACTATGTTCTGTGTTTTTTTACTATGTTCTTGTAGTATAAATTTTGTGGTTATTACAAAGTTCTGGCTGTACTTATTCTGTGTTTTATACTATGTTCGTGTAGTACTATAATTTTGTGTGTTATTACTATTTCTTGTAGTATATATTTTGGTGTTATTACATGGGCTGTGCTTTGTTTTCTTTTTATTTGTGTGTTATTACAATTTTGTGTAGTACTATATTTGTGTGTTATTACTTGTTCTTGCTAGTCTATATTCTTGTGTTTTACATGTTTTTGTTTTTTTTATTCTTGTTTTTGCTGTCTATATTTGTTTTTTATTCTATTTTCGGCTTACTTTATTCTGTGTGTTATTACTTGTTCTGTCTAGACTATATTCTGTGGTTATTATATGTTCTGTCTGTTAATTTTTCTGGTGTTTTTACTATGTTTTATGCTAGACTTTTATTCTGTGTGTTTTACATGTTTGTGTGTTTTACTATGTTTTTTGCTGTACTATTTCTGTTGTTATTACAAAGTTCGGGCTAGTACAATTCTGTTTTGTTTTTCTATGTTTATGAGTTTCTATATTCTGTGTGTTATTACTTTTTCTGTGCTAGTACTATAATTTTTGTGTGTTATTACTTGTTCTGTGTAGGGGAATTTTTTGTGTGTTTTACATGGTCTGTGCTAGTACTATTTCTGTGTGTTTTTTACTAGTTCTATGCAGTACATATTTGTGTGTTTTTACAAAGTTTTGTGCTAGTACTATTTTTTGTGTGTTTTATATGTTTTTGTAGTACTTTTTCTTGTTTATTACAAAAGTTTTTGTAGTACTATATTCTGTGTGTTTTACTATGTTCTGTGGTTATATTTTTTTTCTATGTTCTTTGGTAGTTTTAATTTTTGTGTTTTTACAAAGTTCTGTGCTAGTATATATTTTTTTGTGTTATTTCTATTTCTATGCTAGTACTTATTTTGTGTGTTATTTCATTTCTGTGCTTTTATTTTCTGTGTGTTATTACTATGTTTTATGCTAGTACATATTCTGTGGTTATTACTATGTTCTGTGCTATACTAATTTTTGTGTGTTTTTTACTTTTTCTTGTGTATATATTCGTTGTTTTACAATGTTCGTGCTAGTACTATTTCGTGTGTTATTACTATGTTCTATGCTAGTACTAATTTGTGTGTTATTTTCTATGTTCTGTCTATACTAAATTCTTGTGTTTTTTTTCTTGTTTTGTGCTAGAATATTTTTTGTGTGTTATTTTTATGTTCTATGCTTTTAAAATTCTGTTGTTTTACTATGTTCTGTGTGTTTTTACTATGTTCATGCTAGTCTAATTTTGTGTGTTATTAAATGTTTTGTGCTGTACTATATTCCCGTTGTTATTTTTTAAAAGTTCTATGTTTTACTATTTTTGTTGTTTTTCTATGTTCGTGCTATAATATTCTGTGTGTTATACAATGTTCTTGCTAGTATAAATTCTGTGTGTTTTTACAAATTTTTTTGCTAGTATATATTTGTTTTATTACTATGTTCCCTTTTTTCTATACTATATTCTTTGTGTTTTTATATGTTTTGGTGATTTCTATTTCTTGTGTAAATTTTTTATGTGTTATTACTATGTTTTTGCTAGTACTATTTCTGTGTGTTTTACTTATTCTGGTTTATTTTAAATTTTAGTGTATAATTTTTGTGTTTTTTACTATTTCTTTTGTTATTACAAGTTTCTGGCTAGTACTATATTCTGTGTGTTATTACTAGTTCTATGTGTTTATTCTGTGTGTTTTTTCTATGTCTGTTGTACTATATTCTGTGGTTTTTTACTATTTTGTGTAGTACTTATTCGTGTGTTATTACTATGTTTTTTGTAGTATATTTCTGTGTGTTTTACATTTCTGTGTGTTATTACTTGTTCTTGCTAGTAATATTCTGGTGGTTAAAATTTTTGTGTTTTTACTATTTTTTTGTATACATATTCTTTGTGTATTATTTTTGTGTGTTATTTACTTTTTTTGGCTAGTACATTTTTCTGTGTGTTATTTCTTTTTCTTCTAAATACTATTTCTTTTGTGTTATTACTTTGTTCTTTCTAGTACTAAATTTTTGTGTTTATTATATGTTCGTGCTGTACTAATTCGTGTGTTATTCTATGTTCATGCTAGTCTATATTCTGTGTGTTATTCTATGTTCTGGGTGTTATTACAGTTTTAGCTTTATATTTTTTGTGTTATTAAATGTTCTTGCTAGTATTATTCTGTGTGTTATTACATGTTCTTGCTATACTTATTCTGTGTGTTATTACAGTTCTGTGCTAAATACTAATTCGTGTTTATTAATTTCTATTTAGTACATTTTGTGTGTTATTCAAAGTTCTGTGCTAGTATTTATTTGTGTGTTTTTTCTATTTCTTGCTAGTACTTATTCTTTGTTTATTACATTTTCTGGGGAAATTTTTTGAACTATATTTTTTGTGTTATTACAAAGTTCTGGCTAGTACTATAATTTTGTGGTTTTTCATGTTCTATCTAGTACTATATTCTGTGTGTTATTACATGTTCTGTGCAGACTATATTCTGTGTGTTATTAAAGGTTCTGTGCTAGACTTATTTGTGTGTTATTACTATTTCTATGCTATACTATATTTGTGTGTTTTTACTATGTTTTTGTGTTTTTATTAAATATTCTTTTTATACTTATTCTGTGTGTTTTACTTTTTCTTTCTAGTACATATTCTGTGGTTTTTTACTATTTCTGTGGTTTTTTACTATTTCTTTGTATTTTATTTCTTGTGTTTTTTAAAAATTTTGTGTGTTATTACAAGTTCTGGCTAGTCATATTCTGTGTGTTATAATGTTTTCTGTACTAATTCTGTGTGTTATTACTATGTTCGTGCTGACTATTTTTGTGTTTTACATGTTTTTGCTAGTACTATATTCTGTGTGTTATTTCTATGTTTTGTGTAGGGATAAATTTTTGTGGTTATTACTATTTCTTGGTTTTTAATTTTTTGTGTGTAATATATTTTGTGCTAGTCTTTTTGTGTGTTTTTACTAGTTCTATCTAGTACTATATTTTTTGTGTATTACTAATTTTTTTTTCTTTTCCCAGTACTATATTTTGTGTGTTATTACATGTTCTTGCTAGAAATTTTTTCTGGTGTTATTAATGTTCTGGCTAGTACTATATTCTGGGTTATATAGTTTTTGCTAGTATTATTCTGTGTGTTATTTTTATGTTTTTGCTAGTATATACTGTTGTTATTATATGTTCTGTTTTGTTTATTACTATGTTCTTGCTAGTATTTAAATTTTGTGTGTTTTTACAAAGTTTTGCTGTCATATTCTGGTGTTATTATATGTCTATCTGTACTAATTTGTGTGTTATTTACATGTTGTGCTAGTACTATATTTTGTGTGTTATTACAAAGTTTTTGTATACTTTTTTTGGTGTTATTACAAGTTTTGTGCTAGTACTTTTTCTGGGTGTTATTCTATGTTCTATGCTTTGTACTTTTTCTTTGTGTTATTATATGTTCCCGTGTGTTTTTATATGTTCTATGCTAGTAATATTTTGTGTGTTATTACAAAATTCTGGCTATCATTTTCTGTGTGTTATTACATGTTCTATCTAGTACTATATTTTGTTGTTATTTTTATGTTCTGTGTAGTACTATTTCTGTGTTTATTACAAGGTTTTGTGCTAGTCTATATTCTGGTGTTATTATATTTCATGCAGCTATATTTTTGTGTTATTTCTATGTTCGTGTGTTATTTCTATGTTCTTGCTAGTACTATATTTTGTGTGTTATTTCATGTTTTTGCTGTACTATATTTGTGTGTTATTACAAAGTCTGGCTGTTAATTTGTGTGTTATTACATGTTCTATGCTAGTACTTTTTTGTGTGTTACTATGTTCTTTTTTTGTATATTTTCTTGGGTTTTTTTATGTTTTGTGTTTTTTACTATGTTCTATGCTTACTATATTTTGTTTTATACAATGTTCTTGCTAGTACTATATTTTGTGTGTTATACATGTTCTGTGCTAGTACTATATTCTGGGTGTTTTTTTACTATGTTCTATGGGTATACTTATTCTGTGTGTTATTACTTGTTTTTTTTTAAAATGTTTTTTTTATATATTTGTGTGTTATTACTATGTCTGGCTAGTACTTATTCTGTGTGTTATTACAATGTTTTTGCTGTAATATTTCTGTGTTTATATTTTACTGTTTTTTTGTGTGTTTATTACTATTTCTTGCTAGTACTTATTCGGTGTTTTTTACAATTTCCCGTGCTAGTACTATATTCTGTGTGTTATTACTATGTTCATGCTAGTACTTATTTTGTGTGTTATTACTATGTTTGTGTAGTACTATATTCTGGTGTTTTACATGTCTGTGCTGTACTTTTTTCTGTTGTTTTTACTAGTTCTTGGTAGTACTATTTTTTTTTTATTTTTTGTGTTATTACTTGCCCCGTCTTTTTTTTTTATTAAGTTTGTGGGGTTTTCTATATTCTGTGTTTATTTTTAAAGTTCTTGCTATACTATATTCTGTGTGTTTTTACTATGTTCTGTGTGTTTTATTTTTTTTATTTCTATGCTAGTATAATTTTTGTGTGTTTTAAAAATTTCTTGCGTACTAATTCTTGTGTTTTCAATGTTCTGTGCTGTACTATATTCGTGTGTTATTACAATGTTTTGTGCTGGGACTTATTCTGGTGTTTTTTCTAGTTCTATGCTAGTATATATTTGTTTTTACTAGTCTTGCTAGTACTATATTCTGTGTGTTATTCTATGTTTTTTTTTTTTTATGTAGACATATTTTGTGTGTTTTTTAAATGTTTTGTGCTAGTACTATATTTGGGGTGTTTTTACAAAGTTCTTCTAGTAATATTTTGTGTGTTACATGTTTTGCTAGTATATATTTGTGTGTTATTTAAAAGTTCGTGCTAGTACTATATTTTGTTTGTTATTACAGGGGTTTATGCAGTACTATATTCGTGTGTTATTACTATTTTTTTTTTTATGCTAAGTACATATTCTGTGTGTTTTTTTGTTCTGTCTGTACTATTTCGGGGTTTTTACTTGTTCTTGTAGTACTATATTTTTTTTTATTTTACTTGTTCTGTTGCTAGTACTATATTCTGTTTTTTTGTTATTTTCTATGTTTTTATGCTAGAATTTTCGTTGTTATTACTATGGTCTGTGCTTTATACTATTTTGTGTTTTTTACTATTTCATTTAAATACTAATTCTGTGTGTTTTTTACTATGTTCTTGCTAGTATATATTCGGGGTTTTTTTACTGTTCTTGCTAGTACTAATTCTGTGGTTATTACATGTTTGTGCTGTACAAAATTCTGTGTGTTATTCATGTTCTATGCTAGTATATTTCTGTGTGTTTATTACTATGTTTGTGCTGTACTAAATTTTTTGTGTGTTATTACAAAGTTCTTGCTTTTGTACTTATTCTGTGTGTTATTACTTTTTATTATCTATATTCTGTGTGTTATTTCAAAAGTTTTTGCTATACTATATTTGGTGTTATTACAATGTTCGGGCTTGTACTATATTCTTTGTTATTACAAGTTTGGGAGTACTAATTCTGTGTGTTTTACAAAGTTCTTTGCTGGGATTAAAATTTTGTGTGTTATTACTTTGTTCTATGTAAAAATTTTTTTTTTATTCTTTTTTGTGTTATTATATGTTCTTGCTATATATATTTTGTGTGTTATTACAATGTTTTTTGCTTACTATTTCGTGTGTTATTACTATGTTCTATCTAGACTATATTTTGTGTTTATTACTATGTTTGGCTTCTATATTCATTCATTTTGTGTGTTTTTACTATGTTCTATGCTGTACTAATTTTGTGTGTTATTATTGTTTGTGTATACATATTTTTGGTTATTACTTGTTCTATGCTAGTATATTTCTGTGTGTTTTTACATGTTTGTCTAGTACTATATTCTGTGTTTATTACTATGTTCTATGCTAGTATTTTTGTGTGTTTTACTATGTTTGTGCAGTACTATATTCTGTGTGTTATTTTTATTTTCTTCTATAATATTCTGTGTGGTTTTTACAGTTCTTTGCTAGCTATATTTGTGTGTTATTACAATTTCTGTCTAGTACTATATTCTGGTGTTATTTCATGTTCTTGGGAGTACTTATTCTGTGTGTTATAATTTTTAGGTTTTTTTGTGTGTTTTTACATGTTTTTGTAGTACTATATTCTGTGGTTTTACAAAGTTCTTTTAGTAATTTTTTCTGTGTGTTATTCAAAGTTCTGGCTAGTACTAATTCTGGTGTTATTACTATGTTTTGCTGTTCTATTTCGTGTGTTATTACTATGTTCTGTTAGTATTTAAATTTTGTGTGTTTTTTAAAGTTCTATGTAGTACTATATTCCTTGTGTTATTACTATTTTTGCTAGGCTATTTTGTGTGTTATTACTATGTTCTTGGTTTTTTAAAAAAGGGTACTATATTTTGTTTATTCATGTTCTGTGTGTTCTTATTCTTTTGGTTTATTACAAGTTCTTGCTTTTGTACTAAATTTTTGTGGTTATTCAAAGTTCTTGTGAAAAAATCTTGGTTTTTTATATGTTCCTATCTGACTTATTTTGTTGTTATTTTTTTTGTGGTTATTACTATTTCAGCTAACTTTTCTTGGGTTAACCCAAAAGTTCTTTATAAAACGGGTTTTTTTAGAAAGATTCAAAGGTTTTTTATTTAAATTTCTTTGTAAATATATTCGTGTGTTTTATAAAATTTCTGTTTTTTAATGTTCACAGACTTTTTGTTTTTTAAAATGTTCTTCAAAAAATCGGAAAAAAAAAATTTTGGCGAAATATTTGGGGGTTTTTCTTTCTTCTAGAAATCTTGATTACATTTTTCTATATATTTCTTTGTTTTTCTTGTTTTGTGTGTTATTTATTTTTGCTTAACTTAATTTTTTTTGTTATTACAAGTTTCGGTTTTACTAAATTCTTTTTTATTTATATTTTATCAAATATATATTCTGTGTTTATTTCAATTTCTGTGCTAGTACTAATTTTTTTTATTAAAATTTTTTGCTAGAAATTTTTCGTTTTTATTTAAAAGTTTGTGCTGAAATTCTTGTGTTATTATATTTTCTAGTCTAATTTGTTTTATTATATGTTTTGTGTTTATATTTTATGCTAGACTTATTCGTGGATTCGCGGGTATATTAATTTTTTTTAATTTTCTAGTTTTGCTATACATTTTTTTTTAAAAATTCTTGTTCTTGCTTATTAAATTTTGGTTATTCTTGTTTTTTTTTACATTTTATCTATAAAAAATTTTTTTATTAAATTTCTTCTATACATTTTTGTTTTTTGTTTTTAACTATATTCGTTTTTATTTTAATTTATGAATTTAATTTTTTTTTCATTTTTTCTAGTAATATTTTTTTTTTTAATGTTTTATTTGTAAATATATTCTTTTTTATTACTATTTCAAAATTATACATATTTTTGTTTTTAACAATTTTTTTTTATTAAAATTTTAAAAGTAGTATTTTCTTTGTTATTACAATTTTCTTGGGGTACATTTTTGTTTTTTAACAGTTTGGCAGTATAACTTTTAACAATTTTTTGCTTATATATTTGGTGTTATTATATTTTTCTATGCTTACATTTCGTGTTTATTCTAGTTCTTTGTTAATTTTCACTGAATTTCTTGTGTTATTCAAGGTTTTTTTAGTACATTTCCCCGGTTTAACTTTTCAGCTGTACATAATTTTTTTTTAACGGTTTTGGCAACTTTTTGGGTTTTAAAGTTGGGTTTTTTAAAATTTCAAAAGCAGTAATTTTTTTTTTAAATGTTTTCTTTCTTTTCTTGTGTTATTAAAGTTCGGGGGAGACAAAAAATTTTTGGGATTTTATTTTCAAAAAAATTTTTTGTGATTACTTTCTTCAATACATATTTTTGAATTTTCAGCAGACTTTTCTTTGGTTTTCTTGTTTCTTTAGTTTTTACTTTTTTATTTAAAAAGTTTTTTCATACTATACGGGTTATTTTAAGTTCGGCAATAATTTGTGTTTATTACTATTTTTCAAATATTCGTTTTATTTCTTGTTATGCTTAAAATCTAAATTTTTTGTATTACTGTCTGTGCTTCTTATTTTGGTGTTTTTCAAACTTTATACAATTCTGGTGAAAACGTTCACAGTACATTTCCCGGTTTTTAAATTTTTTTTGGCTAGACATATTTTGTGTGAAAGCTATGCTAGACATACGGGATTAAGCTGTGTTAATCTATATTTGTGTGTTTTTTTTGTTTATTTTCAAATTCTGTGTGTTAAAGTTTTCTAGAATTTCGTGGTTATTACTAAGCTTGAGATTATTTTTTTATTACTATGTTTGGAGTTTTATTTGTGTTTATTATTGTTTACTTTAGTACTTTTTTTGTTTTTTATATTTTGGGGAGATTTTCTTTATAAAAATGTTCCTCATACAACTTGGTTATTCTTTTTTGGGAAATTTTTGTTGATTCAATTTATCAAAATATATTTTTTGGGTTATTATATTTTATGGTTCAATTTGGTTTATTACAATTTCGTGCTAAAATACATATTTTGGTTATTCATTTTGGTGCAACTAAAATTCTGTTTTATTTCTATTTCGCTAACTAATTTTGTGTTTTATTAAATATTTCTATGGTAATTTTACTTTGTTTTAACAATTTCTGTGGGGGTATAAATTCTTTTTTTCATGTTCTAGCAGACTTATTCGTGTGAACTAGCGGCTCTAATTTTTTTGGGGTTTTTTCTTGTTTAAGAGTACATTCGGGTTTTCGTTTCTGTGAGTCTTTAAATCGTGGTTTTACATGTTTTTCTGTCATTCGGGGATTTCGCGGCTGACCCTTTTTTTTGGTTTTTTATTTTTTAATGCTGTACTATACGGTGTTTTCGCGGGGGCTTTTCGGGAAACCCGGTTGGAGCCAAAGCGGACCTTTTTTTTCCCGTTGTTCTTGGGACCCCGTCGTCAAGTTTAAAAAAAAATGGGGTTTTTGGAGCCTGTGTTCGGGGCCCCTTCCCAGGTGGCGCCACCTCCCCCGCAAATCGAAGGTTTTTGGGTTTAAAGGGGATTTAGTTTTCTCTGAAACGCCCCTGTCCAGGAGAAGTTTTGTTTTTTCCCTTGGACCCCTCAGTTTTTTAAAGGGGGGGCCAAAACGTTTCATTCAAACCTCCCGAAAAAAAAATTGTTTTCGGGGAGGGGGTTTGGGGTAACCCCCCCCGGCCCCCCGCGCCCCCCGGGGTCCTCCCCCCTGGCCGGTATTAGTGGAAAAATTTTTATGAAACTTAAAAAAT
Source organism: Timema cristinae (assembly GCA_039000515.1). Classification (NCBI taxonomy): domain Eukaryota; kingdom Metazoa; phylum Arthropoda; class Insecta; order Phasmatodea; family Timematidae; genus Timema; species Timema cristinae. The sequence continues at coordinate 59,768 of JBCFYV010006662.1, forward strand.
TTTAAAATGGTTAAAGGCAGACAACTTTCCCGTTTTTTTTTAAATATCATTTTTACTAAAAATTCGTAATTTTGAAAAAAATTTTGGGTTTAAAATACATTGTTGTGAAAAAACTCACCAAAATCTAAAAATAATTTACATGTTAAACCATCTATGGATTAGAAACAAGAACATTTAAAAAAATTAAAAAAGAAAATCTTTGCCCCGAAAAAACAATTTTCAAAAAATTTTTAAAGTCCTGAATTAAAAAAATTATATAATAATAATATTGTTAAAAAAGATTGATTTTTTAAAAATATTTTTATGCGGCTCCCCCCAATAATTTATAAAATCTTTTAAATTTTTAACAAACTGTTTTTTTTCTAAAATTTTAAACATTTTTTTTTTAAAAACATCTTTTTTTTCATTTTAGCGAATAATTTTGGAAAATTTTAAATTTTATTTTAAAAATTCAAAAAAAAAAGGGAAAAAAATATTTTTTTTATAATTTAATTTTTTTTTTTTGATTTTACCTTTAAATTGAAATTTAAAAAATAAAGGGAAAAAATTTTTATTTTTTTCAAATTTTAACTAAAAATCACATATTTTTATTATTTTTTAGTAGAAATAGTCCCATAAATTCTTTTACTTTAATTCAAAATATTAAAAACCAAAAACTTAAATAAATTTTCATAAAAAAATCTTTTTTTTATTAAAAACAAAATTTGTAAAATTTTTAATATTGGGCATATTTAAAACGAAAATTTATTAAAAAAACCTTAGATTTTCTATTGGCCCAACAAACACCAAAAAACCAAAAAATTGCATTTTTTTAAAATTATAGTAAATAGTTTAAAAAGTATTTTTAAATTTTAAAGTTTCCCCAATTTACATGAAAGTATTTCCCTTTCCAAATATTCGGGAAATTTTTTAAAACAGAAATTTTCCTCATGGGTTTTCCCTAAAGTTTTTGGCCAAGTTTTACCCCAATCGTAAAAAAAGTTTCCCAGCTGTAGGGGCCGGGAATAAAGCGCATGGGGAAAACAACTTTTGGGTTTAGGGGGCCCTAAACTCAACTTTAAAAAATCTCAGTTAGTTTTTTTTTAGTCTCAGACTTTCTCCCGAGGTGTCAGAAAAAGTAAAAACGTTTAGGGGAAAAAGCCCAGCAAAAAGCTTCTAGAGGGAAATTTTTCAAAAAAATTTTTTTGTAATCACTCCAAATATCTTCGAAAGACAACGTTTTTGAAATTTTTCGGGGGCTCCCCCTAAATATCAGGGCTTTTGTTTTTCTTTTTCAAATAAAACACCCATTTACCTACTAGACAAAGAGGTTAGGCTAACCCTATATAAAAAAAAACCAAAGATTTTATAAGCTTTATCACTACGTTTCAATAATACGGTTTTTTTACAAAATTGGGTGTTGTCAGCTAACCGCATAGCTTTAGCTGTACTTCCCCTTTCCAAGGCAATATCTCACCTTAAAGCATAGCCGGGAAAAACACGTATCCAACGTCCAGGGGGCCCGGCTTCAAAAACCGTATTAGGCGTAAAACACGAAAACAAAACCTGGGGAGAAAAGGTCCCCAAAACACGGCCGAGTGCACAACAAATAAAGCGTGTATTAAGTTGGGGTTTAGTGTTTCTTCCCCGCGGTGGCTCGTTGGGAAGTCCTTTCAAAAATTTAGCTAGGGCTTATTTAAACATTAAGGCCCCCAAGGATTTAAATTTTAAAAATTCAAAAATTTTTAAATTTTTTTTGGGTTCCCATTTAATGAACTTTCAATTTTGGCTAAAATACATTTTTTTGGTATTTAATGGTAAAATTTTTGGGGAGAGTTTTTTTAAAAACCTAAAAAAACCCCTGCTCCTATAACCCTGGGTTTTCATTTACAAATTTGTTTTACAGGGGGAAAAACTTTCTCAAAAAATAAATATTTTAAGGGGTTTTAGTTTTTATAAATTAACCCAATTAAAGGGTAAAAAATGGCCTAAATTGGCACAAAAGCAGTAAGTAAATACTTTATGACCTTATTTCTTTGTGAAGCTAAAAATTTTCTAGAATAATCCTAATAATCCAAGTAACATCTACATCTGGAAACTTGTTTTAAAAGTTGGTAATGTATGAATGTGAATTAACCCAAAAAATTTTGGCCCCCAAAATTATTTATAATTTATTGGGTCCTCCTTTTTAACGTTTTAATTCTATTTTAAAAAAAATTTTTAACCCTTTTCCGGTCTGAACAATTAAAAAAGGGGCCCGTTAATTTAAAAAGTGATTGAACATGAGGCGTTTTTCAATGTTCACCCCCCCGGAAAATGGGTAAAAATATTTAAAAAACCCCCTTGTACTGCATAAAAAAAAAACCCCTCCTCAACATCAGAAAATTAAATTTAAACCTTTGTCCCGTCCCCATTGGCGTTCGTTTTTTTTTAAAAAAAATGTACTTAACCCCGAGCTTCTTTTCTAGTTTATTAAAATGACGGGTTTCCTTAAAAGGGAAAAATTCGAAGAAATAAACTATTTTTTTTAAAAACAAAACGTTATTAAAATATTGTAATGCTTGGATAGTCATGTTTTATTTCTTTTTCTACGATCTTTAATTTTTTAAAAAAAAAAACAAATTTTTTATTTCAATAATTTCAAAAATTAATTATTCAAAAAATTTCAATCTTAATTTTCTCATTTTGGGGGGAAATTTTAGTATACTGGTTTAGTATTCCGAAAAATTAATAAAAAAAATGGAGGTAAAAAAAGAGAAAATAAAAATCTTATGAATTAATGGCCCTTTTCATTTAAAAGATTGTTTAAGGTAAAATAACTTTCGCACGGGTAAGAAATACAGTGCCGATTAATTGTTGGTTCAACAAAAGGGAAAATTCACAAAAAAAAATTTTCAAATGAAAAAAAAATAAAGAATGGTTGGATTAAACTAAAGCTGTTTTTCTGTTCAAAAATGAAGCTTTAGCTTTTGTAAAGGTGAAATTATTCCTTTTAATCCTTTTAAAATTTTTCAAAAAAATACTTGTTTTATTTTTTAAAAAATTGTTTGGGGTTTTTAAAATTTTAATAGAGTTTTGGGAAAAACCATTTTCCCCTTTTAAAAAATATTTGTTTATTTTTTTTTTGTTTTTAAAATTAAAATAAAAAAAAGTGAAATTTTTTTATACCCTTGATTGTTATTTTTTTTAAAAAAAAGGGGACCCCTTTTATCCCTTATTTTTAATTTTTTCAAAACTTTTACACTTTAAATGTTTTTTTATTTTTCGTTTAACATTATTTATTCCTGGTTGTTCTTTAATCGCGTGAAAACTATGTTTCCCGTTTTGAAAAATCCGGGGTTTTAAGTCTGGGAAGTGGGGGCCAGGGGATTACCCTTAAAACAAGTAAGGGAAAACATGTAAAATGAATTACAAGCCAAATGTACTCAACCCACTAAAAACGGCCGGGTGGGGGGGGTTGTATCCAAGTACCCTCGGGGTGGCCCCTTTGCACACCCAACCCGTACCCTGGGCGGCTGACTTATATCCAAACCCGTGTGGGGGGCCCCGCTCCCCCTGTTCAACCACTAAACCCCCGGGGTCCCACTCCTCACTACCAAAAACCCGTGCCCCGGGGGGTTGCCCAGTGTCCGTAAAAAAAATATAAAGGGGGAAGCCCCTGTCTAACCCCTGTTTTCGGGCGCTCCCTCCTAGATAAAAGTTTCGGCCCCCCAGCCCTCACTAAATCCCCCCTACCGCGGCCGGGCCCACCTAGGGATAAATACCCAGGGGACCCCTCTCACGGACATTTTCTTACCCCTTTTTAAAATTTATTGTACCAAAGAACAAAAAATAAAAAATAATTTAAAAAAAACAAAAAGAGACATTACCCAAAGTTCTTTTAAGATTTTTAAAAAGTAGAAAAATAAAAAAAAATGTCCTATTATTTAAGTGGTGTAAAAGGAAAAATATAGGGGGGGGGACCTAGGATTTAAACACCAGAAATCAAAAAAAATGATCTACCATAATACGTCTCATCAGTGAGGGTTGGTATTAAAAAAAAAACATTAATCAATGCAACATTTTTAAAATAAATTTTTTTTTATTTCACATATTTTAAAATACTTTTTTTAAAATAAATATTGAATTTTTACCCCCCTTTAAACAATCTAAAAAAGATTAAACCAAAAGTTAAAAACATATTGTTAAAAAAAATACTTTAATTGTCGTTTGTAAACTTAAAAA
>JBCFYV010006663.1:0-10761 GCA_039000515.1 Timema cristinae
TGTTTCTGATCGTCGAAGGGCCCTTCGCCTCTTTCATCGACGTCCAATTTTGGAGAATCTGGAAACATTCCGGATTCTACGCGCTCGAGCTCGCCGTGTTATTCGAGAAAGCAGACGAGATTCTTGGAGACAGTTTATTTCTACCCTTACAATTACCACTCCCACAACTAAGGTTTGGGACAATATACGTAAATTAAGTGGTAACAATAATTCCATTAATAGTATACCTGCCCTCATGTCTAACGGTTCGCTTTTCTCCTCACCTGTGGATGTCGCCCATGTTTTGGGCTCGATGTTCGCCGCTATTTCTAGCACTGCGAGCTACTCTAACGAGTTCGCGGTGCATAAGCGCAGCATCGAACGCCTTACTTTTGATTTTGGCCAAAGTCGGGGGGAAGATTATAACTCCCCCTTTAGTAAAGAGGAAACTTACCTATGCCCTGTCCGAGGCGGCCAATACAACTTCTGGCCCGGAACATGGCACCCTACTCATCCTTACCCTTTTAGTTTATTTAAATGGGAGAAAAAAATTTTTTTATACTTTAAATAATAAAGTCATTGGTACACTCTCATCATGCGCACAACTACTGAGACACTAAGAGGAAGTTCCCGTCTCTTTCTCTCTCTCTTTCTCCCTCAAACACACATGCTCATAGGAATACTGGGGGATGGGGGAGTGTGGCCCCCTCACCCCTTCTTTGTAGTATGTTGCAGTTCTCTCCCTCTCTCTCTCTCACTCACAATCTGGATTTAGGCATGAATACTGGGGCAGCAAGGGGAAATATGGTGTGAGGTTATAGCTATACCTCTTATACATGGTGGGGTAGCTAGGAGAAATGTATCATGACGAAGGGGATGGGTTGCAGCTCTGCTCGAGGACGAGGAACTTTTTTTGCTCTCCAGTCGCCCCCCTCCTACATACTCTCATCATGGTACATTCGGTTTTTCAAAACATATAGGAAGATGATGTGTTTGGTTTTCCCACCCTCCTCCAACCAAATGAGGGTTCCCGAACGATTTTACATACTCTCATCATGGTACATTCAGATAAAACTTTTTTCAAAACATATAGGAAGATGATGTGTGTTTTTTCACCCTCCCTCCCAAGCAAATGAGGGTTCACTTCCTCTAAGCTAATACAGGTGTACTTACTAAATCTTATTTATCCTCATTTCATTAGTCTAAACGTTGTGAATAACGCGAGATGTATTTTTCAGGCACACTCTCATCATGCACAAATGATGGTACATAGCATTCCTACTCATCCCTACCCTTTTAGAGTATTCACACTCTCGTCATACACAAATGATGGAACATGGCACCCTACATACCCCTCTTATTATAAAATTACCTTTTTTACTCAGAACATGATCTTAAATGGATACTCTTTTATTTCTATGATCAAGGACTTAAATAAATAGTACAACTTTTTTATTTAGCGAGTATATTCTTAAGATTATGATGATACATACATACACATATACATATAAATTTCCTTTCTCTCATAGTCTTTCACTCGATGCATACAAAAAATCTCTTTCTCTAAAGTCTTGTCATAGAACACGTACTCGCGAACGCTTCACCACTTGAACAGTTCGTACTCGCCTTCACCCAGATATATCAGTCCTCTCTGTGAAGCGTTAAAGCGACTCCTGTACCTCGCACCAAATTTTTGCCCGGAAGATACACTTTACCCACATAGTCTAGCGTTATGATGTTCGGTTCGTCTTCATCCTCACTGACCTCTTCATCTCCTTCTAGACGGCGAACGTTGTACGTGCGATACTTTTCAAGTTCGGAGATGCTCTCGACCCGATCGAGTTCCTCACGCTCGATTCGATCCAACTCGACGCACAGAGCGTTTTCCTCCTCCGGCGACTCATCCCAGGCTGTAGAACCGCGTTCGCCGGACCGACTCGATTCCTGGAGAATTTGCGGGTCGTCTCCTTCCTTGAGATTGTAGACCGGGCAAGCGGTAGAACAGCGTTCGACAGACTGACTCGATTCCCACATTCCGGGATTATGACATCCGAGCCAGTGCACGGAAGAATCGCAGCACTCGCTGTAACCTTTGTCGGCCCGCGCGATGTGGTATTCTAAACCGCCGTTCGAAATCTTAATATCGCTCATGTCCTCCAGACGGTAACCCAACTGCCTAGAGATACGTCTCCCTACCTCGCAGCCGCTTTATACGCTCGGGATGGAGGGAGGCAATAGTCGAGGTGAAGATTACCAAACCCCCGCCCTCCGAGGGATGGCATGTCCCACGGTCAACCCTTCCCCTCCCTAATCTGCGTACATTTAATAAGCTCCTGGAAACATACATATCTTCCTTTGCTCAGAGCAAAGATTCGTATCAGAACGACGTCTGAAACGGCACGGCTTGTTTTATAATGTCCTCATCCGGGACATTTTATATATTCAGCGAGATACCAGTAATAAATAAACCATTCGACTTAGCAAAAGGTTTAAACATTTCTCTCATTGTTGAATTATCCAGAGCTGTTTAGAAGGATTGTAAATACGCCTGAGTCAGATTCGAACCCCGTTACCGTCAGTCTAGTTTACTGTGAGAGTAGTCCCCCTTAAACCTTACAGTCACTAAAGAGGGTACACAGCTAGAAAATGTTCGTAGAACAAAGATTCGTATCAGAACATCGTCTGAAACGATATGGTTTGTTTATAATGTTCTCATCCGGGACATTTATATTCACATGCGATACCAGTAATAAACCATTTGACTTTGGCAAAAGGTTTAAACACTTTCACTTTTTTCTCTCTCTCTGAGGAAGGGGGAGGGGTTCTGTTATAGCTCACCCTCGCTCGAACAGTTTTTTTTTTGAGTGATGGCTAGGGAAGGGTCGGGATGAGAGGAGGAGGGGACTCGGACGGTCAACTCACGAGCTGGACCAAATAATGGATTATATCCCTAAACGACTTAATTGAATCGATCTTTTTTTTTAAAAAAAACCTCCTCTCATAACTGAACTTATTTTATAATATGTTATAAACTCTAACTCCGGAAATCTTCATCACCCTTCCAACCTATCAAAAAGTGATTTTTTTAGGTAAAAAATATGTACTATTTGAAATGATCAATTCAATTAAGCGTTAGATTTGCAATACATTGAAATGCTGCGGTCAAAAATTTAAGAGATTTTTTTTTAATTTCACTTGGTTCAGATTACAATGATATAAAGATTATTAAATCATTTCCTGGAATACAAATTAGCACTTAAAAAAAACATTGTACATCACTTGGTTCAGATTACAATGATATAAAGATTATTAAATCATTTCCTGGAATACAAATTAACATTTTTAAAAACATTGCACATCACTCGGATCAGATTACAATGATATAAAGATTATTAAATCCTTTCCTGGAATCTACATCATCCTTTCACTACGTCTAAAAGTGAATTTTTTTAGGTGAAAAAAAATAAAATAATTTCACTTAGATCAGGTAAAAAGTAGATCTTAACTTTTACAAATGTCCTGGGAAAATATCTCAGCAAACAGTATGGTGTTTCCTCAATAAAACAGATTAGCTCTTTCAAATTGCCCAAGTCGGCTAAAATCATATAAAATGTCCTGACCAATGTTGACAGCCTAAAAAGTTAAATACTGACATTGTGTTATAACTATCAGAAAAAACAAATTGACTCTTTCTGATTACAAAGATACATATAAATATTCAGTACAAAGTCTTTCATTCGATGCATACAATGATTATAGTCTCTCCGCCATAGGATAAGATAATACATTACATTTTTTTAGGGATTGGAGGAGTACTTTCTAAACGGATTAAACCATCGTCTTTTTTTTAGAAAACATTTTATACTATATTCACGTTGACAACCTATCAACAAGTTATATAATTGACATGATCACAAGCTTTGTCAAAACTTTAGCTAACTTAACACGGAACAAGTTATACAATTGTCACGATCACAAGCTTTGTCGATCTTTCAAAAATATATTCACGTTGACAACCTATCAACAAGTTATACAATTGACAAGATCACAGACAAGAACGCTCTCCCCTGTGAACGGATCAGTTTCTCTACATTCAACAAGTGATTCAAGAAGGAAAAAATTGTCGTAGCAACGCGCGTTATGGATTACCACGCTCAGATGACTAGGGTTCTTGTAATTAATATTACACCCTGCGTGACTGCTACCACGATAAAGTCCTGCCAAGTGACAATGATCCATAACACGGATATCATCGTTCGCGTAGGGTTTTTCACATTTATGACAATAAGTAGCCGTATTGTGAGCATCTCTTTTGAGCAGGTGTTAGCGGCGTCATTGGAACTACAGTACTATAATAATCTAGTACGCGCTTTGCCGTATCTACGAGAGCTTCAACAAATTGATCTGTACAATCTTTTCCCGTGAAGTGTCGGTACTCTGAGAGATTATCATCAAAAATACATTTAGTGTACATGCCTACAGAATACGCTACATGACTCTGTACATTCTCAGTATAAGAAAATTTCGTGTCAGGATCACACGTTTCTATAGGCACGAGTAAGCTCTCCAAGTCAGCGTACACGATAAATCCAGTTTTCTCTTGTTGTTTATACTGTGAGAACGCTAGGAATTTATTCTCTCCTTGAGGGAATGTACTTTTTACCGCGCCAAATTTTTTACACATTTCTTTATGTTTTACAAGTTTATTTTCAGTCAGAAAAAAGCTCAAACAACGGTCGCAAAAATACCTACGTCTTCTGTCAGACAAGGGTGCTAGTTGCGGGTTTATTAACCGTGACAGATTTTTGATCGCGCTGAAATGATAAGTTTCCGTCCCATGTACTCTTATCATGAATAAATGAACATGTCTAACGCGCTCTTTAGCACTGACATGTACGGGAACGATCACTAGCTTTTTAGAGCTGTCTGCAGCGTCCATATAAGAGTCACTACCTTCGTGTTTTGCAGTGTACACATTAACAGATATATCGTTAAGCCTTTCGAAGCGTTCGATATATCTCATTTCGAACGGGAGCGGGATCCCATCCAGATTCAACACGTCACGAAAATTAGGATAAGATGATAAACGCTGAGCTCTCCCTGTCGGCTCAAAGAGGCACGCCAATACGGATACGGGGAAGCAAAGTCCTTCTTCAGCTTGAACATTTATCAGTGCTTTACGTCTGGCTATAATTTCAGGATTTGAACGTGGGCCCCGATCGTGAAAGCCGAGTTTTTTGAGAAATTTACTCTCATTTCCAACGTGCCGTTGTATATCCATCCCGAGTCTCTAGAAACGAAGCCCTCAATCTGAGCAAGAGTGGGAAGACCACGTTATTCTCGTATATCTCCTCCAAGTTTAAAGGGTTAAATATATTGTATAGAGAAGAATTGAAACAACCCTTTTCAATTCTACCATCAGTAGGATGCTTAAACTCGCAAATGAGGCTACAATTTACCTTTATCGCGCCATTCGCGTTTGATTCTTTCTCAACTGTCTTTACATAAATATTCCCGCACTCAACGAGAAACTGTACGGGAACCTTATAGGGTAGTTCATTACTGATTGAGTATGTCTTTATACGTCGGGCGTATGCTTGTTCAATAAGTTTAATAGAAAGTCCTAGTGGCTCCAGGTAAAGCCTAAACTGAGTAAATCCCGCACCTAAGTTTCGTGAAAGGGTTATAAGTCTTTGGATCTGGTGTGTCTATATTGTCATGGTCCGCTCGAGGTCTTAATCTGGCCAGGTATATGTTCAATGTAAGCATGTACACCTTCCCTTCGCGAAAAGCAACGTCATGTTTCAAGTATCTAATTAAAAGTTGTTCATTAGCACCTAGATCCTCTAGAGCAGTGTTTTTCAACCTTCTTGGATATGCGACCCCTTTACAAGTAAAAAATTTCTGGCGACCCCTTGTACGTAATAAAATTATATCAGTGATTTCAAATAAGATGTATTTGGCGCTGTTGGGCGGGGAGGGGGGTGTGCGCGTGCAGTTTGGTTGAAGGTCAATGATCAGTGGCCGCATAGGAACAGTTGTTTGTCAGTTGTCAGAATACACCAGCGTGTACGGTCGTAATGGAGAAGTTTTTTAAAATATCTGCGCAGCCCTTCATGTCTAGTACAAGTGGCAGTAGCGGAAGCGAGTCAAAATCGAAAGAAAAAAAAAAGACTTTATGACGACAATTATTTGAAATATGGTTTTACTGTCATGAATAATAAACCTCAATGTGTAATTTGCGGTGAAGTATTATCATGTGAGAGTATGAATCCATCAAAGCTTATGCATCACCTGTCAATGAACATAACTAGGATACTGATAAACCGTTACATTTCTTTGAACGGAAGCCGAAAGCCTTTAACCATCAGCAAACTATTATGATTCAGGTAATAAACTAGTATTACTTGTTATTTAAAAATAATATTATGTGAGGTCTTTCATAAGAAACCTAGCAATCTCCATTTTTTAAATTTATTAATTATTCAGGAAAATAAAAAAAATGCTGTTCCAATAAATTCACAGACGTTTGTTGTTAAGGTTTTGAGAAATACTTATCTTTATCCATTCAAAATTCCATACAAATCTAAAGATCAAGATTTTTCAATATTACCCAAAGAATTAGTCTAACTTTAATATCCACCTCATTTTTCATTAAATACATCTACAATAATTAAAAATGCTAATACATATTGATATAATGGTAAAATTTATATTAAAGTTCTAATTTTTTAAATCTTATTTTTGGTATCCAATGTCAATGAGAAAGAATTATTAGCTAACTACTGAGTCGCATACCGAGTCGCTAATGCTGGGAAGCCACATACAGTTGCCGAGAATCTTATTATGCCAGCAGCCCTGAGTATGGCTGAGATTATGCTAGGTAAGCAGGAGGAAAACAAGCTAAAATACATACCACTTTCTGATAATACTATTGAACGCAGAATAAACGATATGGCCGGTGACACTCGAGAACAATTAGTCGAAAAATTCAAAGAAAAGCCCACATTTTTCTCTGCAGTTTGATGAGTTGACTGATGTTGCAGATTGTGCGCTTTGAAGCAGATGAGAGTATCAATTAAGACATTTTATTTTGAAAAGCACTTCCTGCGAACACTACTAGCCAGTATTTATACGACACGTTTTTATAAAACACTCGTGACTACGAGATTGATCGGACAAAATGTATCGCTATTTGTAGCGATGGCGCTAAAGCTATTACGCAATCAAAGAGGGTTCGTTGCGAAATTAAAATCAATAATGCCAAATGTTTCATGGACAAACTGCTTTCTTCATCGGCAAGCTCTGGCAGCCAAGGTTTTACCTTCTGATTTGAATGATGTACTGAAAGAGGTGATCAAAGTTGTGAGCTCTATTAATGGTTAAGCTTTTCAAACACGACTGTTTATAATCATTTGTGAAGACATGGGCTCTCTCCATACAAATCTCCTTAATCATACAGAGGTCAGATGTCTATCAAAAGGAAATGTATCACCATGAGTTCTGGAACTAAAAGCTGAGTTGTTATTGTTCTTACACGATCATAAATCTGAATATGCGAATTACTTTTGTGACCCTATTTGGCTATTAAAATTAGCATTTCTCGCTGATCTTTTTAATCACCTAAATATTTTAAACAAGAGCATCCAAGGGAAAGAAGAAAATATTATATCGGCCAACGATAAAGTCAAAGGATTCCTCACCAAACTTCGTTTGTGGTCAACGTCTTTACAAAAATTAATGGATGATATTTTCCCTTGCGTTCAGAAGATTGTTGAAGAAATTGCAACGGACCAATCGTTAGTAGTAAGTTCTCACATTCCTTGAATGATACAGAGCTTGCATGATTAAAAAAAATTAAGCTACTTTCCAGAACTGAACTCTGACGCTGACAATGGACTTAGATGGATACAAAATTCTTTTTTGGATATGTCAGTACAACTGGCTGATCTGACCACGAAGATGAAAGATGTTATAGATGTTGCAGCTGACGGTATGCTTAAAATGGAATTTAATTCGCAAAAGATTGACGTCATCTGGATGAAGAGAAAAGAAGAATATCCAGAGCTATCAAGGGAAGCTTTGAGATTATTAGTGCAATTCGCCACTTCCTACCTATGTGAAATAACTTTCTCTTCAATGGTGAACATAAAAACTAAGAAAAGAAATAGACTCCAAATAGAAAATGATTTGGTTATTTGCGTCTCAAAAATAGAACCACGATTCGACAAATTATTAAAAAATAAACAGGCACAGCCTTCTCACTGAAATTATTGTTGTATCTTTAATGCAGTGTAGATTGTAGAATCTATATTTAAATATATACTTTTCTCTGAAATTGTTGTATTTTTATTGTAATGTAAGACCTACACTTGCTTTTTATTTTACCTGGCTTTGGACCGCGACCCCTTCATAAAGCCTTTGCGACCCCCCTGGGGGTCGCGACCCACAGGTTGAAAAACACTGCTCTAGAGTATACACCCTATTCCCATTAGTTTGCTGAGATATAATGATAGGAGGTGACAAGCGAACTCGTTTTGCCGGTGGTCCTGTCATGTTTTTAAAAAAAAGTCTGCGGGTGCACTATGCTCTAAACAGGCCCTACTCTCTCCTCCGTATTAACTTCTTCATTTCTGGCCAGCTTGCTCTATAATCTCTTCGAGCGGCTCTGGGACGGCTATAAAAACAAACAAACAGGGACATCTAGTTAGCTGTTCATGAAGCCATGATATACAAAATACAAACATTGAAGCTAATGTGTGTGTGGGTGTGTGTGTGCATGTTTAATTCAGGATATATACGCATTTAAAGGTAAGAGTGAGTTGTCCACTATGTACCATCATTTGTGGATGACGTGAGTTTAAAATCACTCAGTATACTAATTGGGAAGTGAACCCGAGGGTTGAACCTTGTGAAGAAAAAAAGTTTTTTTCAAATAATGGAAGAGGACTAAAGCAGGACTCGAGCCTGAATCATCTGTGTAGAGGAAGCGGGCCTGCATTTACGTAGAGTAAGAGTGAGAATATCAAGGTTCGAATCTAGGCTGGGCGTACTGAGGGCGATTTTCTCAAAAAATGGTTTACGATTCTTCTTCATGCAAAAGCGAGTACACTTCTTATAAATATAACCCTTTTCTTATATCTAAAAATATTAGCGTAATTAGTTCATAAGCGTATAACTCGGACGGGTAGTAAGACGTGATGCTAGGAACTGAATACCTCTAATTATATTAACCAAAATCATATTAAATGTATGACTCGAAAATACATTTTTTTATGCTAATATTGATAATGTTTTATTATATTATTAGCGTTATCATTCAGCATGACAGATTAGAACGAATCAATTTTTTTTAATATAAGAGGATGAGTAGACTATTATGTATTATCTTATTATTAACGCCGCGTCTTACTACCCGTTTGGGTTATACGCACTTACGCTAATGTGTAATGGTAGGGTGATTGTGAAATGAAATGGAGGACCTACAGTTTAACGTGGAATCCGAACCATGGTGGAGTCCTGGCATCCCCCACATTCACAAGATATCCTGTCAGAGGTGAAGGAAGGGTTTTGGAAAATATGTGTTATCATTTGTAAAATCACTCAGCATGCTAATTAGGAATTAGAGGAAGTGAACCCGCATTTGCGTAGAGGATGAGTTGAAAAAAACACACACTGTACATCCTTGACGTGAAAAATACATCTTTCGATTACGTTAATGTGTAATGGTAGGGTTATTGTGAGATGAAATAGAGGACCTACAGTTTAACGTAGAATCCGAACCATGGTGGAGTCCTGGCATTCCCCCACATTCACAAGATATCCTGTCAGAGGTGAAGGAAGGGTTTTGGAAAATATGTGTTATCATTTGTAAAATCACTCAGCATGCTAATTAGGAATTAGAAGAAGTTAACCCGCATTTGCGTAGAGGATGAGTTGAAAAAACACACTCTGTACATCCTAACTGAGATTTGAGCTAAAAAAACATATTTCAATTGATTTGATTAATCCTAGAAATGGTTGTAATAATCGTACAAGCGTTCACGTACCTTCAAAGCTTATGAGTGCCGTCTTGCTGTTCTTAGAGATGTCTTGATAAACTAACAGCAAGTCAGCTTTGGAGAGCTCCTTCAGCTGGTCGTCAGTGAGTAGAGAAAAACGCGCTGGTAACCACACGTTATATTTGTTCTCCAACAAGGAGAGAACTCTACGCCCGTATCTAGTTGTTACCCCTTTTATATTAGTGATATAATATCCATGTCCTATCTCTAAATCTGTCAGCTTCCTTGACACTCTCACTCGATCCAATTGCTGACAAAAGCGCTGCTGAGTATTCACTAGACATTCTTGATGTTGTTGTTTAGAATATATAGATTATAGATAATGAATCCATCTTAAAGGAGTAACTCAATATATAGAAGTAAGGGTTGCAAACTACTACCCCCTCTTCAGGAGGCGGGGCGAAAAGGAGTTTGGAGTTGCAGAGACTCTTAGCCCCTCCCTCTTCAGAGCGTGGGAAGTTTTGAAGTTCCCAGAAAAACCCCACGTCAAGAGAGACATTTAGCAACATGAATAAACTACTTCTTAAATCCCCTCTTGTAAAATTCTTACAGACCACTTACGTTCAAAATGAATCTCGGTCAAGTTCAAAGCAAAACAGATGTTAACTTCCTGAGTTAAAGCTCTCTCACGGCTAGGGGAGTCATGCTAGTCGCCCGATTCGGAGGAAGACATTCATCACTTGTCATATATTGCCACCCCCAAACGTTCCTAGCAAGGAGG
>JBCFYV010006665.1:0-10845 GCA_039000515.1 Timema cristinae
CCCTTCATTATAACTACCTTTCAAAAAATAAATATGGAGTAAAAATTCTTTTCTGATGAATCAATTCAGTGAAAATATTTGTTTTTTAAAATGGGGTATTTTAGTTTCTTGTTTCTACCACAACTTCATGAAAATATATTTACCTTTTTATATTATATAGGGTTTTATTTGAACTAATGTTCTAGTTTATAAAACTAGATTAATGAGAAATATTTTTAACTGATGTTTAAATTTATTACTAACCATTTTAGAAGCAAGGTGGAAATAATTTATTGTCAATTTTTGTAATGCTTATTAACTGAACGGCTAGTAAGATGCGGTGAAAAAATAAAAGTAGATTTGACTAAATTGTTTTATTCGTTAAAAATCTTATTTTTTGAAAGTTTTTACTTCTACTTGAAAATTTTCGAAATAAACCAATCTGATGATTTTAAATAACACTAAGCTTTTTGAATAACAAAATGTGATGTTAATGCAAACCCTGGAATATAGTCTACGATAAAATGTATTTCCATAATCATAACTATTTTAAGAATGTGGGCGCCCAAAAATTATATCTGACATACGACATACATACCTAATACGCCATTCCCTTACGGGCTAGGCGAGAAACTGTGCAAATATCTAAAAAAAAAAAAAAAGTATTTTATCCACCCTCACTAACGTTCTTCACACTTACCAATCCTTTCCATACTCCCTTCGTTTCAACAACATCCATATACAGAGTCATACATGCTCTATTATTAAAAAAATTGTTAATGTTTCTCTTTTTAACCCCTTAGTCTACAACATCTAGCCATGTCTTACATGGCCTACCCCTTCCTTTTGATCCAAACACTCTACCTTCATATATTTGTTTTCATCACTCGATCCACAATCATCTTCTCAAAATGACCAAACAAATTTAATACGCTCTTTCAATTTGACCTATTGTATTTCTTTTCAAACTACACTCCTTCAGCCCCCATTCGTCACTGATTCGGTCCATACGAGTTTTCTCACATACATTTCTTAGATATCTCATTTCATCAGTGCAGTGCCGCGGAGTATTGTCAGTGTAAAAAGGACTGGTTTAAAGCTGAACCTGTGAGTTGTCCTCATAGCTAAATAGAACACTCATCGGTCAGGTATTAACGAACATTACATTCCCATTTGAGGATTTAAGCAGAACAAATGTGGGGGTTGGTCAAATAGTGATGAGGGAGTCCATTTCATTGGTTTCATTTGTACCAAATTGGCTTAGGCTAGCAACATTATATGACAGACCACTAGCTTTAATACGTCAGTTGTGAGTTTTGAAAAAACCATATCAATACCTATAAACTAATACTAATAATATAATAACATTATTGTGATATTGATGGTAAAAAAGGTTTTGTGATTTCTATACTGTTCTTCATAGAGAGCTACTCCTGTATGAATTGAATCTTACCCTCTATTCCAATTCAGGTGGTACGTTGACATGAAAAAAAAAACCGTTAAATTTATCTTTTCCCAAATGGTATAGTTTTTTTAGTTCAATAATATTTCGACAGACATGTTAGTGCCATGTGATTCAATGTCATCTCACAATAAACTTTATGAAGTCAATAGTTAAAAATAGTCTTGGCTTTGTACTAAAGTTCATCTTGTGTTCTGTTCAAGAAACAAATTATGAACTGAACATAAATATGATATTGGTATGGAAAATATTATATTAAGTTTTTGATTTTAGCATGTATATTAATTTATTGTCTCTTCTTCACTGAAGATGTTAGTTTCAATGTTTTTACTTTATTAAAATTAGATATTGTGATACCTACATAGACAATTTAAATAAATTTTCCTTCTTTAATATTTGGGTATTATTAAAATACCTAAAGTTTTATTTGGTTTATCCATTACATTTAATAATATGTAAAATTATTTTTAAATTGAGAAATTACACCTGGTCATAGGAATCGAACCCGGGACCTTTGAAGTAGTATGCCAATGCTCTACTACCGAGCAATCCAGGAACTGTCTCGTTCCCAGGCTCATTCGGGGACGTGGCAGTTGGCCTAAAAGGCAGTTGGCCTAAAAGGCATTTGGCCTAAAGGCATTTGGCCTAAAGGCATTTGGCCTAAAAATGAAACCAAAAGTCATTTGGCCTAAAAGGCGTTTGGCCTAAAGGCATTTGGCCTAAAAGGCATTTGGCCT
The DNA here is from genome assembly GCA_039000515.1 of Timema cristinae. Taxonomy (NCBI): domain Eukaryota; kingdom Metazoa; phylum Arthropoda; class Insecta; order Phasmatodea; family Timematidae; genus Timema; species Timema cristinae. The sequence continues at coordinate 2,179 of JBCFYV010006665.1, forward strand.
AAAAGGCGTTTGGCCTAAAGGCATTTGGCCTAAAGGCATTTGGCCTAAAGGCAGTTGGCCTAAAAGGCATTTGGCCTAAAAGGCAGTTGGCCTAAAGTCATTTGGCCTAAAATGTAAATTTAAAACCTTCGGTTATCTTCGGAAAGTAAAAGGTACTGTTAGTTGTTTCATCTGAATATAGATAGCACAACTGATGCAAGGTAGTTACAATATTTCTAAAAACATTGACAATATCCTACATACAACTAGATCAGTAGTTCACAAAACACTATATCACCTTTTTTATATATAGATTTCCGATATTATTTCCTTGTTAATATATCTCACGGTCATAAAGTTTACGAAAAACAATAAGAAAATCCTATTCTCAGCATCGTTTAAGCTCGGTAAAATTATATGCGTACATTCAAATTATAGGGACTTTTGACAACTTATTCCGAAAGGCAAAACGAAAGTGGAAACCAATATTCAACCCACCGACTTTAAATTTGTCTGAAGTGACGCCCGATTTTCGTTTAGCGCTACTGAGATATATATGAACATATTTTTTTAAATCTATTGTATTAATAATTAATATATAAATAATAGTGACGCATTAAATAAATTTTGCCAGTAAATATTACAATGGTCATATATATATATATAAATTTAAATTATGGTTTTGACTAGATCCTTAACTCTATTATTATTGTTAGAATTATTATAACTATTATTAATATACCAATTAGTACAGTTATTTTTTTCAAACAGTGTAACTATTTTTATTACGGTGATATTATTAACAACATGGGCTATGTTAACACAATAGGTCCTTTGTTTAAAAACTATATACTAATTTCCCTCCTAGTAATTTGCAAAGCATTCTCAGGAATTATTTCAACTTGTGAAAAAAATACAAAAGATTTTATGGAATTGTCGTTGGTCTTTTTTTAAGTCTTCATAAAACGTAAAAATACAAAATGTGGTAGCCTTTACAGGATGATAACTTCCTAGGGTAAGAAAAACGTACGATGTAAGCAAGTGGACCTCCGAAATGCCAATGGATGCAGCAGAGGCCAGAGGGGTAAATCTGATGAGCTTTGGTTGGTAAAAAATATCTCACCGCTAGGATCGCTTGTGTTCCCCCATTCCAAAAAGTGACACTCTTATAGACTAGAGGCAAACAGACGTGACTCAAGTTGGCCCGCCACTATGCCGAAAAAAAATATTTTTTTGTCTAATCGTTTGTGCTCTATTTATGCTCATATGTGCCCGAACATGAACATTTGTGCTGTTAAACTGGCCATTTTAGAAAATATTTAATGTGGTGGGCCAACTTGAGCTCAAGCTAGCCCGCCACATATTGAAAAACACAACATAACAAAATTTATTTAAGTCAATCCATTGTGTTCCATTTGTGCTCATATGTGCCCGAAAATGAACATTTGTGCTTTAAAATTAGAAAATCTAAAGAGCATTTAATGTGGCGGGCTAACTTGAACCTTCCCTATATCATAAACTGTAGAAAAATATAGTTCAAGCTGGCCAGCCACATTTTTAAATATCAATGTAACAAAATTCTGTATTCACGATTCGTTTGTTCTTAGTTTGTGCTCATATGTGACCGAAAATTAACGTTAGGGCTGTGAATCTAGGCCTTTTAGATAACATTTAATGAAGGCGATCCAACTAGAGCTCAAGCTAGCCCACCACATTAACTGTTTTCTAGATTTTCTAATTATAGAGCGCAAATACTCATTTTTGGGCACATATGAGCACAAATACTCATTTTTGGGCACATATGAGCACAAACGAAAAACAAACGAATGGTGAAAACAGAATTTTGTTACATTGATATTAAAAAATGTGGCGGGCTAGCTTGAATTCAATTTTTTCTACAGGTTATGGTATAAGGAAGAATCAAGTTAGCCCGCCACATTAATTGTTCTTTAGATTTTCTAATTTTAAAGCACAAATGTTCATTTTCGGGCACATATGAGCACAAATGGAGCACAATGGATTGACTTAAATAAATTTTGTTATGTTGTGTTTTTCAATATGTGGTGGGCTAGCTTGAGCTCAAGTTGGCCCACCACATTAAATATTTTCTAAATTGGCCAGTTTCACAGCAAAAATGTTCATGTTCGGGCACATATGAGCACAAATAGAGCACAAACGATTAGACAAAAAAGTTTTTTTTCAGCAATGTGGCGGGCCAACTTGAGTTACGTGGCAAACAGGCTAAATCTTCTCTTTCTCTCTTCTCCGTCGCACTCTACAAGAGACTTTGAAGGGTGGGTTTAGGCAGCAGTCCTTTCCTCCCTCCATTCCTAATAATAGCAAACGACCTTGAAATAAACCATAAAAAAATTCATTGTTCCCCGGCAACTTTCCTTTGGTTCTTTTTCAAACCCACTAACATAATTTGTTTTGAGTTTCACGAGTTGTTGGCGGGTACCTCTCTCTTGCTTCATCCTTTGCTTTATATAGACTAAATAATGTATTGATTTGTATATTTTTGTGTAAAGTTTAGTGATATCTAATTTTTTTAAATATGTATTTCATCTTCATTTTTGAAAGAAAGATTTTTACTATAAAATAATGAATCGAGGACAAAAATGTGCATACCGCGCCTGCTCAATTACACGGTGTACTTAAGGTAATTTTTCCTAAATGGTTTCCCGTTTTTCCACGCAAACGAGGGTACTTCTCATAATTTTATCTTCCTCATACCTACCTTCTAATTGCTATTAAATGTGGAAAGCATTGACTGGCGTGAAGATACAATGAAAAAACAACACTACTAGAGCTTACTCTATTTACTTGAAAAACATATTTTAGACAGTGAAAATACATCATATTCAAATATAACAAATGTACATTTTTGTATAATTATAATTACATTTAAACTTTATTTAACATTTTTAAGATAAATACTATACTTACTATATTGACTTAATAATATAAAATGAGAGACTCTTTAACACACTGGCTCAAAAAGTATTCATTATTAACATTATATATATAATCTAAGCCTTTTTAAAAGGGTTTTGAACTAAAAGTTTAGTACCCTTTAATTAAATAAAAGCTAATGGATATACTTTTGATTTTTTCACTTGACGAGAAAAAGGGGCATTATAAGTTCATAAAAACCATTTTAATAACTATCATATTTTATAAATTAATTGTATCTATGATAAAATGACCTCTCACTAAGCGTTTACTTAGAACCAGTGGCGCACTCAATGGGTGGAGTAAAAGGGGCACCTTCCCCCATAACCCCTAATCATTTCAATACAAACATAAATTATTTACTTTATAACTAAAACATTAGACACAGAAGATGAGTCGTATACATAGGCTCCTTTTTAAGACTTTATATTCAAAACACACACATATTAAAGTGCCACTTATATATTCTCATTTGAAAAAAGCACAACCATAGTTGCTTCCATACATTGTATACAAGTAAATGTATATAACTAGTAGCCACCATTCTGGTAGTTAAGTTCGTTTTAGTTTTTAAGTCTCTTAACACAAGATATGGGTTATTACACCGAGGACCTCGCTTATAGAGACTTCAGAATCACTCGCACCCCACCCAATTTCGGTTAAAATTAATACTAAAGTACTTCGAACTGACAAAGCTACCAGAGCGTGTTATTCAACGCATTAACATATATTGACTTAGACCAGGGGTTCTCACATTTTAGACTGAAGGAGCCTTTGTACCAGAAAAAATGAATGGCCGAACTCTCATAAAAATATTTACACTAGTATTATGATCATTCAATAAATACATTTAAATCTCACAAGTCTTTTATAATTTAATACATGAATGAATATAAAAGAAGAACTACACTACACCCCGACCTCCGCGTCACTCAAAAACAAGTTATATTTTGAGTGCGATGACTTATGAGACCAGGTAGCTTACAGCGTTAATACCAACGTACCAGTTTTTTATTTGTGTACAGAGGTGTAATTATTTTATCACGTAATATAGAATTATTTTGCTAACAACACATAAACCGTACTAAATGTTGATTTCAATACACAGTCCGACACTTTATCTCAGTTGGTAGCGTGTTTGTATACTGAGCTAAATGTCCCGGGTTCGATTCCCGGAATGTCCGAAAAAACGTATCATTGGTTGACTGTGCTTTTCCCCTTTCACAATGATGAATTAACTGTCAGGGGGCTGGATGTTTATTTGTTCTAGATTTAAGTTAGTTTGTCAGACTCTGAGGAAATAATCTACATTCTACGGTGTGTCTATCACTAGTTTTATATCGAGTGTCACTCATTGAGCGTGAACTGGGAAAGAGGGAAGGGTTGATAGGGTGGGGTATTACCAAATTTTTCTCCCCCCATCGAAATGTGCCTTCCTCCAGTTTGTTAAACTTCCCTCTGATATACTTGAATTTGAAGCTGAAAGATGGTTTGCATCAAACTTCAAAAAGATTCTAAAACAATCTATTATTATTTCTAAGTGCTTAAGGGAGACCCCAAATAGCTTTTAGTGACATTCCATTTTCAAATATTTTCCACTGGCTTGGAGTCAATCACCTAAAAACTCCTTAAAAATAGTGTTTTTACAAACTACCTCGCCCAACACTAATAAAGCTTCGCCGATACTCTTGATAGTCATCACAATAGGTTTTTTTCCATTGTGATTTACTACCCGTTTGAGTAGTACACATACATCAATTTACCCTAATGAACCAGGAATGAGGAATGTTACATTTTAGATTGAATGTACCTACATTTGCGTATATTGAGAGGGGGTACCATTTTAGGGAAAAATACCCTTGTTACACCCGGCTGGGATTTGAACTTCAATCTTAGAGGACAACTTTATTTCCAACTGAGGGGGGGCGGGTGGGGGATATAGGTGGAGGACACACATATTATCTCCAACTTTGAGGGGGGCATATATTATTACCAACTTATATAACATAAATGTAGCTGAATCTAATATTACCCTTTAAATATATAGTTTGACTCACTCATTTGAACATTAATATAAATTCAAGACTTTCACTATACTACAAATTGGTTTATGAATAGGCCTACTTACAAGAGGGTTATTAAATTTATATTGAAAAGTTAACACATAATTTAAGGTAACACTTACGTCACCAAATACCTTAATTCTTTCATTAACTTGCGTACTATATACATTTGTTCATGTACTACAATAAACTATGTTCTTGTACAAAACATATTTATGTGTGTCAAACAGCCACGTGATTTATTAAATTTAGAAATAATGTTTCTAAAGTATGTTTTAAGATGGCACGGATATCATAAAACTATATCCACCTTGCATGGGGAGATTTCTCTTCCAGACTACTGTCCACATTAATGAAGCAAGATCGATTTGGATAATAAGGTTATAAAATGCATATGTGAAATCTTGCAGTTAAGTAAACTATTTAAACAAATAATTAAATTCACTATAGAAGGGGACTTTTCCATAAAGTAAAACTATTGGGGGTGACATGTTTACCCGCCATGAAATCACTTACTATTTGTTTCGTAAATCAAATACAATGCCTAGATTCACGGGTGATATATTTTCTCCTTGGATAACATTTTCGGAGACATCACAAATAAGGGCGGTTTTAATTTGCTTTTTTAAGGAAATTACAGCAGTTAGGGCTGAAGGTCTTGTTCATATTCATTAGGTGAAAAAATGTTCTGAGCAAATAAAATATGAATCATGACTCCATTTTCCATCTCGTTCAGAAGGGAATACATCTTCATCTGACATCAGAATCTTTAGGGAAGTCATGGTGTATAACACCATATCTCTTAGATTACTTTTATTGCATACGGCAACGATACAACGCTTACCCGGCATTTTCTTAGTATCGGTATGACACTTTTCGTAACCCTTCACGCATAAATAATAAGAAAGCTTACAATAAACATACAAACATTTACTATTCACATTGACTTTGGAAGCATACTTGACATAAATAAGAAGTTAGTAACGAGCGCACCCGCCTCGGTGGCGTAGATAGCTAACGCGCTAGTCGTGTTGAGCTCAACTGCTGAGGATGGGGAGATCGAGGTTTGAACTCGGTCGGGTGAACTGGGGGTGGTTTTTCCTCAATGGTTTTCCACTCTCCCTCCACGCAAATGCGGGTTCACTTCCACTAATTCAACATTCCCAATTCCTAATCCATTAGCGTAATTAGTACTTAGGCGTATAACCCGAACGGGTAGTAAGACGTGGTGCTGAATAATAATTTAAAAAAAGTGCTGCACTACACAGTCACATGATCCGAACAGAAGCAAGCTTGGCTAGTTCACGAGCAGACGTTACAGCAGCGCTGCGTGTTAGGGTAGAGCTGAGTGCTGGCCGGTAAAGTGAACGAGCCTACCCTACAACTCTAGTAGCCTTAGTATAAGGAAGGACCCATCAAGATGACCAAATAAACCTTAAAATTTGAAATTTCTCAGTGAGTTGAGTAATTGCAGGAGGAAGGCGAGCTTGAAGGTCAACATTTTCAAAAACTAATATATTTAATTACTTCTCTGTATTGTAAAGAATTGAAATGTATTAATTAGGTACGGGAAACAATACAAATAGACATTTACATAATAATAATAATAATAATATAATAATATAATAATAATAATATAATTATTATTATTATTATTATTATTATTATTATTATTTAAAATTGCATTCTGAGAAATAGTGGTGATGGAGTATAATAGAGAAAAAAACTTTTGAGATTAGGAAAAAAATAAAATTTTGACAGATAAATAAAGATAAATCAAATCCCAGATAGCCAAAATAAGGTTAGACTCTAAATTTCTCAAAGTGGGTTGGGAATAAGGAATCCAAAATCTACAAAATTAATAGAAACTACTACATCTCAGTGCAGTGTCATTAAAAATTGAATTTTGGCATGCCCGTAAATGCACCACTCCAAATAACTAATAAGTCTGAGCATTTTAAAATGTAACTGCATGAAATCAATGGAGGGGCGGGGGGAGTTATAAAAAACCTTTTATCTATAGTTTAAAATCGAAATTTGGCTGGCAGGTAGAAGAACAACTATAGATAAAGAAAGTATTCTTAAAACTATGTGTTTAAATGGGAGTTAGAGAAATTATGATTGGGGAGGAGAAGGGAAAATTTTCAAAAACCAATAGAAACAATTACTAACAGAACAATTTATTTGATAACTGAGGTGCTTAGTACTAGAGTGATTCTTTCAAATTAATTCATGTTTAGTTAGTAAATTTAAACTATTTCTTTTGGTGTTCATTTCAACAATGTCTCTGCGTAAGCGAGCAAATATTGATGCAAAGACTGCATATATATATAAAATAGATTATATATTATATATTATATATATTTATAATATATATATATATATATATATTTATAAAATAGATTATTATATATATAATATATATATATATATATATATTTATAAAATAGATTTTACTTCTTATAGGTAGTAGTTAATTTGTGGCTTCATCAACATACAAAGTTTTCGCCTCATACGTGTCTGAAATTGTATTTTTGGTAGTTTAGATCATGGTTTCTCAAACTGCGAGGCGCGAAGGGATTTCAGATGAGGAGTGAACCAATTTCTCACTTCTTTCGACTTGCCTAAATTATGATTGACTAAAAAATTAATATTCTGTTTGGCCTATGAAGCAATAAAATTAATTAATATCTTACAAAACCTTACTATTTTTATAAACTTCTACAAAGCTCTTATCAGAAAATAATTAAATCAATTAAATAATAAATGTCTCATTTTTGTATTTTAACGTAAAAAAGTTATTTTATTCTAAGAATAAGAGTCTTAGCAATTAATTTTATGTTCATATAAGGCTCAAGAGTATAGAGTTTGAGAAAACCTGGTTTAGATTATTTGCTAAAAATAAGATAATTTACCCAACTTAAATGTGAGCGAAGCCGTGGGCAAACTCGAGTAAGTTAATATGATTATTAAAAAATGAATGATTGATTAATTCATTTAGCAAATAATCAAAATTAATAAACAAATATACTTAGAAAGACTGATAAAATATACTTTGGCACTTAAAAAAAATATATTAAAAATTCAAAATAAAAAAAAAATATTAAAATAGTGTGACCACATGTATGTGCTAATTAATAAAAAACGGTACGGGTACAAAACTTTTTATTTCTGGTACAAAACGGTACAAAAATTATTATTATTAGCACCACGTCTTACTACCCGTTCGGGTTATACGCACTTACGCTAATGTGTAATGGTAGGGTGATTGGGAGATGAAAAGAAGGACCTACAGTTTAACGTGGAATCCGAACCACGGTGGTGGCCTGGCACTCCCCACATTAACAAGATGGCTTGTCAAAAATTAGAACAAAACCTTGGCAATGTAAAAAGTTCAACATACAAAAGTGGTACTACAGGTTAATGGACGTGCTGCTATACCTTGGGAAGTAGTAAATTTAGAAAAGACATATATTTTGAAACGGTAGTATATACTATTTAACTAAACACTACACACCTCGCCATCTATTAGCATCATTACAAATCTTAACGAATGTTTCCGAAGACAGCAAAACATATTTTAATAAATGGTCTAAAAATTAACTTTACAAAAAGTCGTTTGGCCTAAAAGGCATTTGGCCTAAAAGGCGTTTAGCCTACACTTTAGGCCAAA